>MCFG01000208.1:0-102500 GCA_002104895.1 Anaeromyces robustus | reverse complement strand
AAGTAAATGATAATATTATAGTAAATATATGATTCATTCAATAATATTTTCCAAAATAAAATTTTGAACAATTTTATTTTGGATTATTTATTTTATTTTCATGAATGCTGAATTTTGAATTTCAAAAACCAATTACTCCTTCTCTGGATATCCTATTCATGAAGCAAAAAACTTGATTCAACATAATTACCATATATATAATGGAAATACTATAAATACTATAAACGTTTTATATATATATAACTATTTAAAAAATAAAATAATTAATTATTATTACCAAAAAAAAATAGAAATTGTTGATAATATGCCAATGAATAATAAACATGAAATTCATTACTATTTAGTTAGAGAAAAAAAAAACACTTTTTATAATCGAAATAAATTTAGATAATAAAACATGAATTAAAGTATGATAAGATAAATATAAATACTTTTAATAGTATATTACTTGCTTCTTATCAAAAAAAAGTAAATATTAAAAATTATTTTTTAACCTTTATCAATCGTTTTAATATGTGTAAGTATTATATTATTATTATGCAAAATATACTCAATAAATATAGAGGTATATTATCGGATATAGGAACAGGATATGAAGGAGATATTCATATATGTGAAAATATTTCTGCAGTATTATTTATGTTGAACTAGACCATATGAAAAAATAAAGATTTTGAAAAAAAAACGTATTTTTAGTTGGGTTTTCCCATTAAAATTTATTTAGAGAAAAAAATATCAATTCTTTTTCCATTATATAAAAAAATATATGTATATAGACTCTGAAACTGGTAAATTTTATTAATAAAATAGATAAAAAAAAAACATCTCCAAATTTATTTATTAAAATTCTCTTTGATAATACTTATTCAGAATGTAATAATATTATATGTGTTTTATATATATTAACTTTGTCAATAATATTATTAATAAATACGATACTAATATAAATAGTAATCATGTCAAAGAAATATTTAAAATATATATATATATATAAATATATATAAATTTAAACTTTTTTAAATGAATAGACATTATTGATACTTTTCCATTTCTTGATAAATCACTAATATATTTTTTTGAAAAAAAAAAAATATTACTAATAAAAAATTAAATTTAATAAAATTTTAGAAATTATCTTTTTTCTTTTTTAGAAAAAATTTATATTTTAATAATAATATTATATCATTTTTAGGAATGTGTTGCATTTCGCAATGTTGCATTTCGCAATATGATATGGGGCGCATATTAAATTTTTGCAATGAGGAACATAAAAAATAATATAGAAAGCCACATTATAAAATAAAATAATATATAATTTAAAAAAATAAAATAAAAAATATATATAAATAAATGAATAGAAAATAAACAAATAAATAAATATTTCTTTTTTTATTAATTACTTAATTACAAAAAAAAAAAAGTAAAAAAATAAAAAAAAAAAAAAAAAACTTATTATAAAATTAAATATATTTATATAATTTTTTTGATAAATGAATAATAATAAATAAAATAAAAGATAATAAATAATATAACAGTATTATATATGTATTTTTATTAAAAAGACAATAACAAATAATAAATAAAAAAATAATATAAACTTTAGAATAAAGAAAAGAAACAAATAAATAAATATTTTTTTATAAATTACTTATTTACAAAAAAAAAAATATAAAAATAAAAATTCATTATAAAATTAAATATTTTTATAAAATTTTTTTGATTTGAAATATAAAAAAAAATATTCAATATTATTAAAATATTAAATAAAAATTATAATTAAATAAAAAAAATATTCAAAAAATATTCAATATTATTAAAATATTAAATAAAAAAATATTGAAGAAATATTCAATATCATTAAATAAAAAAAATAAATAAAATATTATTAAAATACTAAAAAAATATTCAATATTAAAAAAAATATTTAATTTTATTAAAACATTAAATAAAAAAATATTATTAAATAAAAAAAAATTATTAAATAAAAAAAAAATATTAAATAATTCTTTATATTATTTTTATTTATTTAATTATTTATACAATTATGCGCCCCATTGCGAATTGCAACATTGCGAAATGCAACCTTCAAATCTTTGTCATGCGCCCCATTGCGAAATGCAACATTGCGAAATGAAACTCTCCCAAAAAAATTAAAATAAAAAATTAAAATTCATTATAAAATTAAATATATTTATTTTATTTTTTTTTTTTTTTGATAAATGAATAATAATAAATAAAATAATAAATAGTAAATAATATAACAATATTATATTTGTATATATTTTATGATAATAAATAATAAATAAAAAAGCAATAAACTTTAGACACTTTAAAATTAAATCTATTAAATTTTTTTGATTTGAAAAATTTTTAATATAAAATGAAAGAAATTTTAAAAACTGGAATTCGAGCTCATTAAAAAGTGGTTAAAAAAATTGATATTGTTGAATTATGGTTTAATTGTTTATTTGATTTAAATAAATATAAATTATAACAAATGAAGATGATTACTAAAATTATAAATTATAATTAATTGTCAAAATTATTCTAAAAATATAAATCTAATTCAATAATGATTATTAAAGAATTTTAATTCTCATTGAATTGGGTTAGTTTGAAAAATATCAATATATTTATTAATAAATAATAATATTATTATTTTAAATAAAAAAAAGAATATTAAATATTATTAAAATATTAATAATAAAAGTAAAGTTTAATAGAAAAAAACAAATATAAAATATAAAATATAAAAAATATATATAATTTATATATTATTTACATTTAAAAAAATACTAAAACTTTAAAAAAAAAATTAATAATAAATAAAAAAAATATTCAAAAAAATATTCAAAAATATTCAATATCATTAAAATAATAACCAAAATGAATATTCAATATTATTAAAATATTAAGAAAAAAAGAATATTAAATATTATTAAATAAAAAAAATATAAAAAAAAAATATTAAATTATTTTGTAATTTTATTATTTATTTATTTATTTATTTATATATTATATTTTTATTGATTTAATTATTTATATAATTATGCGCCCCATTGCGAAATGCAACCTACAAATCTTTGATATGCGCCCCATTACGATTATTATTTATTTTGGTATTTTTTGTTTTTTTTTTTTTAATTTAATATTCTTTATTTTTCTACAATATATATTCAATATATATTTATATTTTATTTATTATAATATTTTTATTATTAAATATATATATATATACATATATATATATTGAATATAAATTCTTATTCATTTACTTCATTATATTTTTATTTTTTTTTTAATTTTTATTATTTATGTAATATATATTAATGTTTACATATCTATACATATATAAAAGTATAGAAATATATTGATTTTTGTAAAAAAATTTTTTTAAATACTTAATTAATAGTTATAATATATAATTTGTTACTTTTTCAAAGTCATGGTGGTTAGTAGTTACAAACAAAATCAATTTCAGAAAATATTTTTTTGAAAAATATTTTTGAGAATTAACAAACTATTAATAGTAGACTTCCAATATATTTCTTTTTTTTTTTTTTTTTGTTGTTGTTGTTGTTGTTACTGTAAATGACTTATACAAATAGAGTTGGGGTGGAATCAATATCGGTTATAGTAGTAGTAGTACTATTAATATCAAAATCATTATTTGTTGGTGAAGGTTCATTTAATAGATTATATCCAGCTTCAATAATCTTTGGACAATTTTCATTATAATATTCCCATTTTATATCATTTTTACTGAAAATATTAAATGATTGATATCTTTCAGCAACAAGACATTCTGGAAAATCTTTATATGGATCTTCATAAAACTTTTGACAGGCATCATCATTAAAATAATATAAACAGTTATAATAGATATCGTCAGGAGAATCTTCTTTTAATAATGTACAATCATAATAATCATCTAAATTGGTTTCACATTTCTCTATAACTTCTTCTTTACTCATTTTACATAAATGATAATTAATGGAATATTTTCTTTCATATTCATTTAACATGGATACAATTTCAGTATCCGTATTATTATTATTATTCTTATTATTATTATTATAATAGGTTTGTGCTAATTTACAAACACCATTGGAAAAGGTATATTCTTTATTACATTTTTCAGATCTAAATAATTCACAATAGGAAGCAATATCTTCATCTTTCATTTTTGGATCATAATCAAAAAGACATTCATTATTTTGTAATTCATTTTTACAATCAGAAATAATTTTTTCTTTCATTTCATCATTAAATTCAACATTATCACAAATATTTTTATAATTATTTACCGTATCTTCAAAATTAATTAATAATTCAGATTTTTCATATTTCATAGTCATAGTATAGTTATGACATAATGGAATTAAATTATACTTATTTTCATAAAATGATTGACATTTTTCAGATTTGAAAATAGAACAATTTTTCATTATTAATTCTTCTTCTTCTTCTCCAATAGTTGTAGTATTAGTAGTTGTAAAAATAGGAAGGCATTCATCATATTCTTCTAATATATTATCACATTTTGATTCTTGATATTCAATAAATCTTTCACAAAAATTCATAAAATCATTACCTCTATCCTTAATACGTCTCATTTCTTCATAAAAAATTTGATCCATATTATAATAGGATGAATGTCTAAAAAGTTCACATGAAGGATAAGTAAGAACTATTTGATTTTTTCTAGAACGAAAATCAACACAATAATCAGATTTAAAATCAATACATGCTTTTCGTAAACTTTGAATTTCATTATCTTTCAAACTATCTAATTCACGTGATCTATACTTTGAATAAATATTTAAGACTTCATTATCAATGAAACACTTTTTATAATCAGATGCTTCATTTTCACATAATTTCTTATATTTAGTTTGAATATCTTCACGACAAATATCATCATATTTGTAATATTTTGCAATATCCATAGTATTAATAAAACCAAAATCTTTGAAATTTCTAGCTATACTACAAATATTAATTCTATTGGTTTCCCAAGGATCGTTTAAACTTCCAAAAAAACTAGTACATCCATTACGGTCATAATTTTCACAATATAAAAAATCTTCATCATTTAATTCTGTAGATATTTCAAATAAACATTCTTTATTGTTCTCTATTTCTATTTCACATTCAGCAATGGAATTTTCCTTTGTAGTACAAAAACCATAATCACTTTGACATCCATTTTCAATTAAACATTTTTCAACTTGATCACTAAAAATCGAAATACATTTACCTTCTTTTGAGCAACATCCTTCATCACAGATAATTTTTTTTCCTGAAGAGTTAATACCACACTTATTTTCATCATTATCCAAAGATGATGAAGTTATAATTTTATTTTTACCATTATTGATGAATCTACGTGGAGTATTAGAATCAGCTTTTAAACCCTTAATACTACCTTTATTTGCTAAACCGATTAAAACTTTTCTCATAGATTCATTATCAAATTCATATTCTGGATTTTCTGACATTATGGAAGCAGCAACACCTGCAGCAATAGGTGATGAAAATGATGTTCCACTTTCATGTATACTATATTCTTCCTTCGAATCAATGGTTCCGTAATAAAATGAAGCCATAACTACATCTCCTGGTGCAAATATATCAACACAATCACCATAATTTGAAAATTCTTCTTTAGTATATCCTACAGATCCGTAATTTGTAGAGGCAGAACCAACTGCAATAGCTTTACGATAACCAGTAAATGCAAAAAATTCTTCACTATCTTTTGAAGCACAACAATTTTTATTGTCATTACCAGCTCCAACGAAAATAATAAAACCATTTTTAATTAATTCGGCAAGTTTATCATCAACGGATTTATGATAAAATGTTGTAGAACCAAGAGAAATATTAATAACAGTTTTATGAGGTTTTCCATTTAACATAATAAAATCAAATGCTCTTAAAACACTAATATGAGAGAGATCAGAAGCTATATCATGAATATTTGCTTTTTTAGCAACTCCATAAATTTTTCCAGCAGCCACTGAAGAAACACCTACACCATGATATGGTTCAACATAAGCATTATCCTCCTCATCAAAAACACCGAAACATGAATTTTTTGTCTCTTCATCCGTTAAAATTATTTCATCAATACTACTAATAGCATCACAAGCAACAGTACGTTCATCTTCAGTTCCTTCATAAGTATCAAAATCATCATGATAAGTTATGAAACCATCATCAATAATATAAATATCTATACCTTTTCCTGCACTTACTGGATAACGGAAAGTAGGATTATATTCATAACCAATTACATCATCATTACAAATTGCTTCTAAAAAGTTTGGATAAAAATCAATATATTGTTCAGAAACATCAGTTTCATTAATTTTTTTTCTAATTATTTCATAATCAAAATCTTCTTTATGAACATTATCATATAATTCATAATTAAATGATTTTTCACAACTTATAACATTTGGCAAATGACAAACAGTTTCAACTATATCATCAGAAAGATATACATTAATGGCATAATAATTATTAATTGGACAAACATGATTAATTAATTTAGACTTAATAGGAATATATTCAGTATCTTCATTTTCTACAGAACGTTTCGAATGATTATATTTTGAACGAGGATTAAAAAATTTATATTTGAATTTTTTATCACCACGTTTTCTTAAAGGATTTGTTTCTAATTCTTCTAATTTTTGATCTTGTTCTCCATTTTCTAATACATATGATTCTTTATTTTCTTCAATTACATCATAAATATCATTCATTCTATCATTGACTAATTCTTCAATTTTTAATTGTATTTCTGGTTTTTCATCATCAAAAGTTTTATCGGTTTCTTTTCTTAAAATATTAACTATATAATTAGCATTTTCGGAATATACACCAATAAAATAGTTAAATAATATAACTATTGTTAATAAAAAATAATAATTTTTCATTTTTTATTAATTTATTTATTTATTTATTTATTTTGTTTTGAATATATAAAAATTAGAATATTTTAATTATATTTTTTATAATGAAGTAAAAAAAAAAAATCTTTTTTTTTTCTTTTTTTAGTTTAATATTTTTATTTTTTTAATTATTAATTAATTTATTTTATTTTTATTTTATATTTATTATATATTCATTTATTTATGATTTCATATACTTTATTTATATATATATATATATAAAATAAACATATATATATTAAAATATATATTACTTAATGTTTATAATTTAAAAAAAAAAAAATTATAAATTTGGTAAAGAAAATTTTCTTGTTTAAATATATTTTTTTTTTCAATTATCTTTTTTTTATTTTAACTAAGAATGGTTACATTAAAAAAAAAAAGTTACACAATAATAATTTTTTTAATTAATTTTTATATGAATGAACATTCTATTAATTTAATTAATATAAATTTTTATAAAAAAAAAATAGACATAGAATTTATTTCTTAGCCTTTTTTTTTTTTTGTTTTGTTTTTAATGACATCACAAACTTTAAATAAAAGTTTTATATTTTATGTTTTTTATTTTTATTTTATGACATAAAATTATAATATAAAATATATAAAATATAAAATATAAAGTCTAGCTTTCTTTTTTTTATTGTTGAAAATTAATAATAATAATAATAATAATAGTGGATAATAAATTATATTTCCTAAATTTATTAAAAGTTCATTCTATTGATAATCTTTTTTTTTTTTTTTTGTTTAAGGACCCAACTCTAAATTAATTAATTAATTAATTAATTAATTAGCAATAACTACCTAAAATAAATATTAATATTATCATCAAATAATTTATGTAAAGTTTTTTAGATTTGATCATTAAATATTAAATAATTTTTACGTTAATATTTAATGTTAAATGTTCAATAATCTTTATAGATATTAATATAAAATATAAAAATTATTATAACAAATAAACTTTATAAATAAATATAAATAATATATTATTTATAGTGTTACAAATAATGATTCATATGATGTAATAATGTAATACACATTATTTATTTATTTATTTATGATCACATGATAATGATCTAATTAATTAATTAATTAATTAATATAATATTAATTCAAATACAAAATAAAAAAATAAAAAAAATAAAAAAAATAAAATAATGATGATAATTTTTTTTGTACTTTTTTTTTATAAATTATAAAAGATATATAATAATTTTAGATTATAATAATTTTTAATATATATATATATGAATATAATCATAATCATTTTTGAAATATATAATTATTATGAAAACTTTTAATTTTTAATAATTAGTGAGTTTTTTTTTTTTGTATTTTTTGTGTGTATTTTCGTCATTATTAAATATAATAAAAAAATATTAATATTAATCTATTTATTAATAATAAAAATTACAACAATAATTAAATCAATCAGTTACAACTAAAAAGGAAAAATAATAATATAAATAAAAATAAAATATCATATGAGAAATTAAATTTATTGGGAAAACTAATCTAAACACCTACATAAAAATTAATTGAACTAAAAAAAAATAATGTAAATGAAAATGAAACGAATGATATTAAAGAATCAATTGTTAATGATAATAAAATAGAAATTAATGAAAAATATATTTCACAAGAAACTGGAAAATTGAAAAAATGTATTTATAAAGTATTTAGTAATATATATAATATTTTATATTAATGATAGAGAATTTGATATGTTAAAGTGAGTTCTATGATTATATAGGAAACGTTAATTATAATAAGTAAGCCATTATGTAATTGTAAAGTATATATTTTAGATAAACATTTTAAATAAATATTAATTAGTGTAGAAGGAAAATATATATATAGGTAGTTAAAGGATAATTTTATGGTGAATAATTAATTCAAGAAAATATATATATTGAAAGTACACTAAAATTTCAAAAATAAAAAAATATAATAGAATTATGTACAAAACAAGAGATATTGATAAATATATCCTAAAATTGAAAAAATTGAATATTTAGAAAGAGTTAATTTCCAAGTTAAATAATATATATATAAATAAATATATATTATACCCATTTTCATTTTAATAAAAAATTTTTGAATATTAAAATTTTTAATTTTATATTATACTTTTTATTTTTATTTAATTTTTAAAATTTTTATTTATTTTTTTTTTTTTTATTTTTTAATTTTTTTTTAATTTTTTTTTTCAAAAAAAAAAAGAAAAAAAAATGTTTATATTTTTTGTTAATATTTATAGAATTGTTTAATAATGAATAATATTTAGATATTATATTATATTAATTTTGTTTTAATATAGTAATATCAATATATTGATATCAATATATATTTATATATTTTTTATATTTATATTATATATGAGATACTTTTTAAATGTAAAAAAAAAAAAAAAATATTACTATTTATTTTATATATATTATATTTATTATTTATTTATAAATTTATTTTATAAAATTCTATATTTTTTTTCTTTTCTTTTTTTTTTTTTTTTTTTAACATCTATTTTATTTTGACATATTTTCTTTTTGTTTTTTATTTTTTATTTTATTTTGCTTTTTCGTTTTTTTGTTTTTTTCTCTGTTCTTTATATTATTTTAACGACATTTTCCAAATTCAGATTGACATCCGGATTTACAATAATCATCGGTTTTTCCACAATAACCATATTTACTACAACAATATCCTTTTGGACATTGAGCATTACCATTCTTCTTACCACACTTTCCATTAGTAGAGGTTGGTTTTAAAGAAGTTTTGGTTTTCTTAGTAGTGGTCTTTGTAGTTTTTTTAGTAGAGGTTTTTTTAGTAGACTTCTTTGGAGTAGTGGTAGTCTTTTTGGTAGACTTCTTAGTAGTAGTGGTCTTTTTAGTAGACTTCTTTGGAGTGGTGGTAGTCTTTTTGGTAGACTTCTTTGGAGTAGTGGTAGTCTTTTTGGTAGACTTCTTAGTAGTGGTGGTAGTCTTTTTAGTAGACTTCTTAGTAGTAGTAGTCTTCTTAGTAGTAGTGGTCTTCTTGGTTGTAGTAGTCTTCTTAGTAGTAGTGGTCTTCTTAGTAGTAGTGGTCTTCTTGGTTGTAGTAGTCTTCTTAGTAGTAGTGGTCTTCTTAGTAGTAGTAGTGGTCTTCTTAGTAGTAGTAGATGTATTCTTACATTCTCCAAATTCAGATTGACATCCAGCCTTACAATATTCATCAGATTTTCCACAATAACCATACTTACTACAACAATATCCTTTTGGACATTGAGCATTACCATTCTTCTTACCACATTTATAATTAGTAGATATTGGTTTTGAAGAAGTTTTAGTTTTCTTTGTAGTAGTAGTAGTGGTCTTTTTAGTTGTGGTAGTCTTTTTAGTAGTGGTAGTTTTTGGCTTAGTAGTAGTCTTAGTAGTAGTCTTTTTAGTAGTAGTGGTCTTTGGTTTAGTAGTTGTTTTGGTAGTAGTGGTAGTCTTTGGTTTAGTAGTAGTCTTAGTAGTAGTGGTAGTAGTAGTCTTTGGTTTGGTAGTAGTCTTAGTAGTAGTAGTAGTGGTCTTTGGTTTAGTAGTAGTTGTAGTAGTAGTAGTCTTAACAGCTTCAGTAGTAGTGGTAGTAGTTTTAACTGGTTTTTCTTCATCTTCCTTAATGTAAACCTTAGCATATGGGAAATCAGCTGTACCACTAGTACCTGTACTGATACTACCAGCTTCTCCTAATACTTTAGCTTCATGTAATTTACCTAAAACCATACCAAGTTCTTCCCATTTCTTAAAGTGGGCTGTAATATCAATAGTACCACATTCACGTGGTTCTTTACGAACACTGAAGAATTGAGTGAAAGTAGTTTCACCATCAATAGATGGACCATAACGTTTGTTTTCGTATACAGTATATTCAGCGCCATCAATCATGAAATCTCCATGTTTAGTTTCTCCAACCCAATCTCCTGGACGATATTGACTAAGCCAGTTATCAACAACGTAGTATTCAATAAGTGGTTCACGACTCCAACCGTAAATACCTACATAAGAGTAATCGACATCTTCGACATCCTTCTTAACAAGTTTGAAGTCAGCGTATAAGTGACCGATTTCTTCATGAGTTTGTGTACTGTCGAAGGAAAGTCCAGAACGACATAAGTAATCTTTAGATTTCTTGAAGGAACAAGTGAAAGAACCATCTTCATAGAAAGTAGCACTGTTTTCACCACCTTGGTACCAAATTTCATAACCGATATCACCAATAGATCCAACATTAATATCAGTTTCAGTAACACTCTTACCAGTGTGTTCAGTAACACTACAGAAACCAGTTGGTTCAGAAGTTGGAACAACTTCAGTAGTGGTAGTAGTTTTAACAGCTTCAGTAGTGGTAGTAGTTTTAACTGGTTTTTCTTCATCTTCCTTAATGTAAACCTTAGCATATGGGAAATCAGCTGTACCACTAGTACCTGTACTGATACTACCAGCTTCTCCTAATACTTTAGCTTCATGTAATTTACCTAAAACCATACCAAGTTCTTCCCATTTCTTAAAGTGAGCTGTAATATCAATAGTACCACATTCACGTGGTTCTTTACGAACACTGAAGAATTGAGTGAAAGTAGTTTCACCATCAATAGATGGACCATAACGTTTGTTTTCATATACAGTGTATTCAGCGCCATCAATCATGAAATCACCATGTTTAGTTTCTCCAACCCAATCTCCTGGACGATATTGACTAAGCCAGTTATCAACAACGTAATATTCAATAAGTGGTTCACGACTCCAACCGTAAATACCGACATAAGAGTAATCGACATCTTCGACATCCTTCTTAACAAGTTTGAAATCAGCGTATAAGTGACCAATTTCTTCATGAGTTTGAGTACTGTCGAAGGAAAGTCCAGAACGACATAAGTAATCCTTAGATTTCTTGAAGGAACAAGTGAAGGAACCATCTTCATAGAAAGTAGCACTGTTTTCACCACCTTGGTACCAAATTTCATAACCAATATCACCAATAGATCCAACATTAATGTCAGTTTCAGTAACACTCTTACCAGTGTGTTCAGTAACAGTACAGAAATCAATTGGTTCAGTAGCGCCTGAAGTTGGTTCAGAAGTTGGAACAACTTCAGTAGTAGTGGTAGTAGTTTTAACAGCTTCAGTAGTGGTAGTAGTTTTAACAGCTTCAGTAGTAGTAGTAGTAGTCTTAGAACCACTAAGGTATTCATCTACATTAGTTGCCCATAATTTAGCAATCTTTTCATAACCAACAGCACTTGGATGAATTTCATCAGTACTAAGATCAGCTATACCATCAAGACAACCATGAATATCAACAAATTGAACATTCTTACCTGATTTAGCATAATCATCAGTAACCTTCTTGACAGTACCATTATATTTGGCAACTCTTTCAGCTGTACCTCCATAAGCTCTGAATTCTGGAATATTACCCATGAAAATAATACTATTAGAAGGTAAGTTTTCAAGAAGGTAATCAAGTAAAGTATGAAGATCTTTTTCACAATCTTCTTGAGCACGATTAGCTGTCATATCATTAGTACCAATGATAAGAAGAACAATATCTGGTTGGTATTTTTTAATAGTATTCTTACTTATAAGTTTTTCGTATAAACCACTGTCATCACTCCAACTGTCTGGTTGTTGCATGATAGTGAAACCACTGTAACCAGCATGATTATCATCATAAGTAACATTCTTACCATGATAAATGAAAGTAGCACTGTCAGATCCTTCTGGACCAACAAAATCAATATTATCATATCCCTTTTCCTTAAGGAAAATATCAAGATACTTTCTATAACCACCTTCATCTTCTAAACCGAATGTAATAGAATCACCGATTGGCATAATCTTAACAACATCTTTATTTTCAATTGGTTTTTCTTCAATTGGTTTATCTTCAATTGGTTTTTCTTCATCTTCCTTAATGTAAACCTTAGCATATGGGAAATCGGCTGTACCACTAGTACCTGTACTGATACTTCCAGCTTCTCCTAATACTTTAGCTTCATGTAATTTACCTAAAACCATACCAAGTTCTTCCCATTTCTTAAAGTGAGCTGTAATATCAATAGTACCACATTCACGTGGTTCTTTACGAACACTGAAGAATTGAGTGAAAGTAGTTTCACCATCAATAGATGGACCATAACGTTTGTTTTCATATACAGTGTATTCAGCGCCATCAATCATGAAATCTCCATGTTTAGTTTCTCCAACCCAATCTCCTGGACGATATTGACTAAGCCAGTTATCAACAACATAATATTCAATAAGTGGTTCACGACTCCAACCGTAAATACCTACATAAGAGTAATCAACAGCTTCGACATCCTTCTTAATAAGTTTGAAATCAGCGTATAAGTGACCGATTTCTTCATGAGTTTGAGTACTATCGAAGGAAAGTCCAGAACGACATAAGTAATCCTTAGATTTCTTGAAGGAACAAGTGAAAGAACCATCTTCATAGAAAGTAGCACTGTTTTCACCATCTTGATACCAAATTTCATAACCAATATCACCAATAGATCCAACATTAATATCAGTTTCAGTAACACTCTTACCAGTGTGTTCAGTAGTGTTACAGAAATCTTTAGCTGAAACAGCACTAACAGCTAAGGTTAATAATGAAAGTGATTTAAAAAATTTCATTTTTTTTAACCTTTTTTTTTATGATAATCTTTTATTTATTGTTTTTTATAGAATTTTTTTTATTTGTTTATTTATTTATTTTATATTTGTTTTTCTTTTTTTTTTACAATTTATAGATATTTTTTTTATTAATCTATTTAAAAATATTTTTAATTAATATTTTTGAAAATTTTTTCTTTTATAAAATCTCTTTTTTTTTATTGATACTTATTGAAACCTTTTTTATTTATTGATACTTTTATTTATTGATAAATATATGTTATATTTTTTTGTATTTTTTTTTTTTTTTTAAATTTTATTATACTAATATAAATATATTTAATTGTATATATCAAAGGTATTTTTTTCAACCAGTGAAAAATGGATTAAGTAATAATATGTAAATATATTGAGTATAAAAAATTTAAAATGAAAAACTTTTTATAAATAAATAAAGGCAAAAGTGATTTTAGAAAAAAATGAAAAAAAAAAAAAAAATTTACAAAAAAATGGATGTAAATTTTTATTTATATATAATTTCAAGGTGTTATTAAATTTTAATCTTAGACAATATTAAATATTAAAAAAAAATGGGAAACAGAACAATAGTAATTTTATTTAATAAAATTTTAATTAATAATAATAAACTTAATATACATGAAACTTTAATTATTAATAAATTTTTTCGATAAAACCTTTATTATGAATAATCACGTAATGTTAATGATCACATAAAATAAGATTATTAAAGTATGCTTTATTTTTGGATATAATAATATATATTATATAATATTACAATTAAAAATTAATAATTAAAAATAAGTATTATATCTTATAATTAATAATTCATTTCATTTTTACAGGTATTTTGAAAAACACATACTCAATAAATTCATATTAAAAATAAAATAATATTAAAGAATAGAATTAATAAATAGAAAAAAAATTTTTTTTTCTTTCTTTAAAAAATTAAATAAGCAATATTTAATAAAAATATTAATTATTATATAATAATATATTAAAGAAAAGTAGCCATATAAAAACAAAATAAAAACTTTAATTATTATAGAAAAATCTATTACATAAATACTAAATATCACATAAAAATATGTTTGTTAATAGTGTGACCTTAAAAATAAATATGGATTTTAATTATTAGTATCTTTATATATTTAACTATATATATATATTATTTTTACTTTGAATATATAATAGTGAATTAATTATTAATATGTGTTTACTTTTAATTTTTTATAGAAAATATAAAAATTTAATAAACAACCAAAAATAAATTAAAAGATTACATATATTGAAACAATTAACTATATATATATATATTTTTTGTGTTCTCCAAATAATATTAATACTAAATAAGGATATATGATATTATATTAAAAAAAATGAAATAAGGATAAGATAATCAACAATAATTAATTAAAATAAATATTAATAATAAAATTTTTAAGGTATTATATATATTTATTTATCTAATTATTTATCGTGTAACACAAAGATATTACATTGTTATGTTAAAAGAATATAACCAATAAAAAAATTTAAAAGCTGTATATATTAATTTTTCTTGTTTCCACCAATAAAATTGAAAAAATTTTTGAAGAAAATCATTAAAATAGAATATTAATTAATATAAAAAAATATCAAAATAACACAATGTTAAATTAAAAAAAAGGAAAAGATTTACATTTAATTTTAATATTTTTAAAATGAAAATAATGGATAACAATGAAGCGATAATAAGATAATAATAGTGATTAAAGAGATAATAATAATTATAATAATAAAAGCAAAGAAACACATTATATAAAGTTTTTTATTATAATATAATCACCTATTAATAAAAGTATTATTATATGAATTTTTTTATTTCAAATAAATGTTGAAATAATTTTGAAAATAATAATTTAAAGATTATCTTTAACAAACATGGGAGACCTTTAATAATATTATTAATATTTTATGCTAAAAACCGTTAAATTATTTATTTTAATAGTAATGATTTACAATAATGATTTACAAAATGTATACAGAAAATTCAAAAATGTATTTAATTATTTTATATATATTTATATTAAATTATTAATATATAAATAATTTAATACGTTATATATGTTTTTAGTGGGAAGTGTGCATTTCGGCAATGTATTTTGTAAATGTATCGCGCATTAAAATAACGTATTATTTAAATGTATTATATTGTGGCTTATAAAATAAATAAATAAAAAATTTATTATATTATTAAAATCAATATTTTATTTATTATTGATTTATGAAACCAATTTATTAGTGGTATCTTCTTTTTATTAATATTTCTTTTTTTTTTTTATTTAACTTATGAAATAAATAAAATATTATGTGAAATTTAAAATTTATATTTATAATTCTTTAAATTATGAAATAAATAAAATATTAAGTGAAATTTAAAATTTATATTTATAATTCTTTAAATTATGAAATAAATAAGAAATGTTTTAATATACAAGTACTAGTATATAAACTCTCTTAAAAAATTTTTATATAAATGTGGCGTCAAAAAATATTTATATAAATTTAAAATATGAAATGTGGCGTAAAGGACCTGTCAATGCAAAAAATTTCATGTACATTGCCGAAATGCTACACTCAGGTTTTTAGTTATTGTTTATATATTACATCCTTAAATCATATTTAAATTAATGTTAATGATTATATTCATAATATATTAGAATTATTAAATATCAAATATTTATTATTATATTATATAAAAAATTCTTTATATTTTAATTAAAAAATATTTATTTCTCAAAAAACAATATTTTATTACTTAATATATTTATAAATAATATATTATTGTTTACATATTGATATTATGATTTAATTGTTTTCCGTTTTTTTTTTTTTATTGTTTATTTGGATTTTTATAAAAACAATAAAATATTAATAAAATATAAATAATTACAAATATATCAATATATCGATAAATTATTTATATTATATATTGATGTAAATGTGATATTCTTTTAGGTTGTAGTCCGTACGTAATAGTATTTTCAATTACTAATACTAAAATTAAAAATACTAATAACAATACAACCTAATAATTAAAAACAAGAAAATTTTCAAATATTAATAATATAAAATCAAAAATTGAAAATTTAAATAATTATAAAAATATATATAATATATATTATATATATTATATATATTAATATATATAATAATACATTACTAATATAAAATAAATAAAATCATAATACTTTAAAAAATAATATTAAATTAACAATATAAAAAATTTATATATATAATATATTATATTATATTATACAATATAATTTATAATAAATTAAAATATAAATTATTATATTATAAATATATATTATAATATATACAATAATATATTATAATATAAATTAATATAATTAATTATACTATAAATTATAAATTATATATTATTATATTATATATAAATAAATATTATTAATATAAAATAAAATGTAAATATCATATAAAATTTTAAATATTATAATTTTATTTATCATATGATAATTATGTGTATATACATAGATTAATGATGATAACATAAATTTATCATAAATGTATATAATATAAAAAGACATATAAAACAATCAATAAAAAAAAAAAAAAAAAGAAACAATTATTTATATAATATAATTATTTTCTTACTTCCATTATATAATAATTAAAATAATACATACATTAATTATAAAAATTAAAAAACATAAAAAGATAATATAATAAAAAAATAATAAAATATTTATATTATACTCAGTTCTTATGAACTATAAAAAAAGTACCATAAATTAAAAGTAAAAATGTTTATAATTTTGATTTTATATAATTGTATTTATTTTACTACAAAAATTGAATGTAGAAAATTCTATTATTTTTATCATATTTATATATCTGTTTTTATTATTATTATTATTATATAATATATAATATAAAATATAATTTTATATTAATATAATTTTGAATTTTTCAAAAAAAAAAAATATATATATATATATATATATAAATATATGGATTAAAAGTAAAAAATATAATATTTAATAATTTTTTTTATAATAAAAAACTAGAATGAATACTATACATATAAAAAATACCAAAAACAGTAAATAATAATAATTACAATTATATTTGAGATTTTTAAAATCTATTTTAGAAATGTAAATAAAATAAATAAATTAAATAAATAAAGTAATATCGAATCGAACATTTTTTTTTAATTAGTAAAGATATTAAAATAATGTATGTTCATGGGATATTAATATACTATAATAACCCATTTAATAAAAAATTTTTCTTTCTTTATAATTAAAAATATAATAAAATATATATATTTTTTATTAATAAACATAATAATAATTATTATTATTATCGTTGTTATTGTTATTTATAATCTTTATTAATTATAATTAATATTATTATTATTATTATTATTATTATTATTATTATTATTATTATTATTATTATTATTATTATTATTAATATTATTATTATTATTATTATTATTATTATTAATATTATTATTATTAACTATTATTATTATTATTATTATTATTATTATTAATTATTATTATTAACTATTATTATTATTATTATTATTATTATTATTATTATTATTATTATTATTATTATTATTATTATTATTATTATTATTATTAACTATTATTATTATTAACTATTATTATTATTATTATTATTATTATTATTATTATTATTATTATTATTATGTTGTTACAATTATTCTTTTATTTTATATAACATAAATATAAATAAAAATGATATTGGTGAATTATGGTTTAATTGTTTATTTGATTTAAATAAAAAAAAATATTCAAAAAATATTCAATATCATTAAAATATTTTAATTATCATTGAATTGCTGGTTTGAAAAATATTAATATATTTATTAATAAATTATTAATAAATAATAATATTGTTATTATTTTAAATAAAAAAAGAATATATTAAATATTATTAAATAAAAAATATTAAATATTATTAAAATATTAAATAAAAATTTTAAATATTATTAAAATATTAAATAAAAATATTAAATATTATTAAAATATTAAATAAAAATATTCATTATTATTAAAATATTAAAAAAAAAAGAATATTAAATATTATTTAAAAAAAATAAATATTATTTTATTTATTTATATATTTATTTAATTATTTATATAATAAATTAACATTTATTATAATTATTATTATATATCATTAATTATTAACAAAATAAAAAGCATTTTATTTTATTTTATCAATATATAATTATCTTTTAAAGATGATTCATAATTACACAACAATTCTTATTCTAACATATACAAATTTGATACAAAACTTCATTATTTTAAAATATTACCAGTTTTATATATATATATATCTGGGGATACATCATTATCCATAAGAAGTATATGCAAATTCACTAGATGTGAATTTGCATATACTTTACAAGCGGTTTAGTTCCACTTTTTAATTAATATTACTAATATAAGTAATAACTGATATTGGATACTTTTTTTTTATTAATCTTTTTTTTTTTTCATTATTATTATATTAATTATAATTTAACTTTTTTTTATTATAATTATAATAATTTATTAAATATTTTTTATTACTGCTAGACTGTTAATTTATAAGCTGTTATAGTTCCACTTTTAAATTAATAATTACTAATATTAGAAATAATTGATATTGGATTTTTATTTATATATGGATAATATTAGTAAATTATGGTTTCAGTTTTTTATATAATCCATGCTTAACCATTGTTCAAGCAGCTTTTTCCAAATAAAAAAGATTTAGTAAGTGGTTTTTTTGAATTTTATTTTAGGAATTTCTGCTGCGATTATGTCTCCTATTCTGAATGAATTACTCAATGCGAAAAGTTATACCTTTACTAATGTTTTAATGTTTATTTTAATTATAATTTCAAATGTGGTAGGCTTCTTATTATTAATATTTTTCAACACAAATCAAACTAAAATGATCAGTAATATTGGCACTTCTAAGGATCTAACTGTGTAGGAAGCTCTCCGAACCAAGAAATTTTGGGCATTATGGATGTTATGGGCTTTTATGGGGCCTCATACCACTAATATTCCATTAGTATGTGTATGTACCGTTGGTATTGGTATTGGACTCGGATCATTATTTACGATTTCTGAATCATTAACTGCACTTATTTTTGGATTTAAGGAATTTGAAATGATTTTTGAATTACTTTATACTGGTTATGGTATTATTGGGAGTATTGTTGAACCATATGTATCAGGTTTAGTATTAAAAAAAAACTAATGATAATTATATTGTTGTTTTTATCTATTTGGTATCATGACATTTATTGGATGTTTATCTATATTAACTATTAAAGAAAAGAAAAAAAGAAAGTAAATTAAATTCTATAATAATCATAATTTCAAATAATCTATATTATTTAAGATTCATATTAACTTCTTTTTTACATTATTATGAATAACTACAAGTATTTATATACATATTAATTTACATTATTATATTTATATATTGATATTTATATTTATATGTATATATAATTATAATTTATGGAATTATTATTATATATAATAAAATATTAATATTTTATATATTATTTTTGTTTTCTTTCTTCATTTTTTATTCTTTTTATCATTTTTGTTACTACTACTGTCACTACTCTCGTCACTTTCATCACTCTCATCGCTGTCATCACTCTCATCGCTGTCTTCTGCATCCTGAAGTTCTTCCAATAAACTTATGTCTATTTTATCAAGACAGTTTTCTATACTTAAAAAGCAAATAAAGATAGTAACTACTGAAGAATTAATCAAAGATTTTATACATGAAAATATACTATTTGAAACTGTATAAGCTAATACTCCATATGCAAATATATTTTCATATGATTGTTTAAATATATAAGCAATTGAAATAGTAATTCCAACACCTATAATAAGAACAACAGCATTTCCCATTAGTAAAATATTTTTTATAATAGTTTGTCTTAAATCAATCATAAAATTATTTCTCTTATAATCTTCATTATCTACATCAATAATCTTTACTGCTTCTTTTGATGCTTCCAGGAAAGAACAATCGACAATAGTAATTAATGCAAAAGCATATTCATTACAGTGATCAAGAATTATTTCAACAATTGTCCATGGTAATAATATGGTGTAATCAATATATTTTTTAGTTTTTTCATCTACATTTTCATAGATGCATTTTAAAATGAAACCTCCCATAAAGTATTTAATAACAAATTTTATATAATTTAATATTGTTTCAATAAATTCAACAACAGAAACAATTATACTTCCAAAACATATTGAACCTAACCCTTTCGACATTGAACGATAAAAAGATTTTAATGTAGGATTTTTAACCCTTTCATCATTAAGCTCAACACAATTAAATAAATAAGTAGCAAAAACACCAGATATTGTTGAATATATAATGTTTTCAAATACTTTTGTACTAAATAAATATGATATTCCAATGAATATAGTAATTATCAATGATGTTTTACTCATATTTCCAAAATCAACAATTGCATGTTTAATACCTTCTGATCCATTTTCTGATATTTGATAATTTTTTGCATTAATATTAACAACACATAGACATACAATATAAATTTGGTTTAAGATATTACTTATTAAAATACTAGAAAATGAAAATATAACTACTGATGGATATTTTTTAATAATATTAATTGAAATATCTAAAAATATCTTTGACAATTTAATTCCATCCTTCCATTTCATTATAAGAATAATAAATACTATAGTTATAATCAAACAAATAATTACAAGATAGTAATTTGAATCAACTATATTTTCAATATACATATTTACTCCTATGTAAATAGAGCCTGTGATGATTAAAATATATCCTAAAATAAAAGAAAGAATAATCATTTTTCCAGAGAATCTGGTAAATATATATATATTTATTTATATATTTTAATAAAAATAATACCATAATTATTTTTTTATAATATTCATTTAAATAATTTAAATAAATTATAATTAAAATATTAATTGTTACTTACAACAAAAATAATATAAAATATATTATGGTCATAATTAATGGAATTATTATACTAATACCACAAATTATTATAGATACATCTACAAACGAAATTTCTTCGAGATCAAGACTATCAACAAAATCATATAGAGAAAAAAAATATGAAATTGTTTTATTATTTTTATATTCATTTATAGAATTCTCAATTTCATTTGCAAATGATTCAGTGTCTTCATATTCTTCAGGAATACCATTTTTTAAAAAGCTTATTAATCCAAAAGAAAAAATAATACTTGTTAAAATAACAATTACAATATACAAGAATGAAGCCCAAATATCATGATATCTTTTTACATGTGAATATTTTAATTCTTGTTTAAATTCAATTTTAATTTTGACTTCTTCAACTTTTCTTGATATTTATCATTTTTATTCATTTTTATGTTATATATTTAATTATATATATAATTTTTATTATTCTATTTTTTAAATTTTTTATTCTTTTTTTTATTCTTTTTTACTTTTTTACTTTTTTTTTCTTGTTTGGAAAAAACTTTTTTTATTTGAAATTTCAACATTCATTGATTTCCATCTATTTAAATATCTTATATCTTTATATATTAATATACTCACTAGTTTCCTAATCGAATATCCAATTAGATAAAACTTTTCTAATAAATCTCATAAGTGTATTCGAATTTAAAGTTATTTATTAATTATTTATTAATTTTTATTTTTTATATTATTCACTGTATTAAAAGCGAATGTAAATATGGTCAACCTGGTTATTATTTATATGAAAAAGAGGAAAGTTTAATTTATTGTAATTCCGAAAGTAAATGTGAAGTTTCAGACAAAAACAATGGTTATTTTATTAATTCATTTAATTATGAAGTTATTAAATGTCATCAATCAAAATGTACGTTAATAAATACCAATTCTTATTGTAGTTCTTACAGTAATGAAGTTATTTTGAATAATAATGTTCTCTATTACTGTAATGGTAACAATATAATAAGTTTTTCAGATGATACAATGTATTATATACTAGATGATATCAATGCAAATTCTATTTACCCTGTTATTGAAAGTGGAACGGATACTATAATAATAATGATTGATAAATATTCAGTTACACAATTAATTAAAAAAAGTATTTAAAAAAACATATATTTTTTATAAAATTATTTTTAATATATAAAAAAAATAAAAAAAATTATTTACTCTATTAATTCTTTTAAATGATTTATAAATTTATCATTTTATATATAAAAGAAATATGTTTAAAGAGTAATTTAGAAATTCCGTTATGTAATTCATCTGATATTACTATATATTCATGTACATCTGCAAGTAAATCATGTATCATTTTAGAAAATACATGTGATCCTTTGGACCCTACTGAATTATGTATTATTTTTTATATATATATATTGTTTTTTTTTCATAAAAATATTCATTAATAATATATTTTTGTGTTATTATACCAATGTTAATAGGTAATGGTTATTATTTAATAAATGTTAATGAAGAAACAAATGAAGGTGATCTATACAAATGTTTATCTGGGGAATGTACGATTCAAAATAATCCTACCAAGGGTTATTATAAAGTAACTGATAGTACTTTTAAATCAGTTGATTATATTTCATGTGATGGTAATAAATGTAAAAGAATAATGATTACGGAACTTGAAACATCTAGTAGTATTCCAGGAACCTTATTCTATGATGATAATATTTATTTACATACTGACTCCGACTATTCTATTATACCATTTCAAAATTTTCGTGATGATATATATTATTTTTCTTTTGTAAAAAATGTTGATAATAATATTTTTGGAACTAAAGAAAATGGTGATTATGTAATGATTAGAGTAACTGAGGATAGTTGTGTATTAGCTGATTCGTCTATAAGTAAAAACTATATTAAAAAAAATCAGTATATTAAAAATTTTTAAAAAAAAACATATATACTACTACTACTACTATGTAGTAATAATATTTAATAAAACTATGAATTAAAAATATTTATTAAACAATGATTATTAAATATTTTTAATTCAAAGTATAAATATTAGTTTTTTTTTCAATTTTTTTAATTTTTTTTTTTTTTTTAATTATTTTAATATATTATATATGAGTAACTTTTTTATTAATATATTATATATATATATGAGTAATTTTTAAAAAAAAAAATATCATAAATAAAATTAATAATATTAAATATATATATTAATTATATTTTGTACATAAATTTATATTCTATGTAGATATTAACATTATTTAGGTTAATATCATAAATTATTGATATAAAACCAATAAACCAATATGTGTAGTAACATATTAATATATATAATAATAATTATTAAATATTAAATTTGTATCTTTTTTTTAATAATAATGGTCAAAATATTTTATATTTTGACAATTATTACATATTAAATTTTATTTTATTTTTTCATATATTAAATTAGATAAAACTTTTATTTTTGTTTATATTTTATAATATATTTTATTATATATTAACTTTAATAGTCTCATGTATTATTAATACTATAGTGTATAAAAGAATAATCAATAATTATTATATTATTAAATACATTACTAATCTTAATAACTCCTATATTCCTATATTATATTTTTTTTATATTTATTGATAATATAAATATTAATTTATATTTTCAATAAATATTACAACCAATAAAAAAATTAAAAATTAATTTAATATTTATTTATTTATTTACCGTTTTTTTTTTTTTTTTTTAAATAATTTTTGTGTTCATTAAAAATCTCAATTTCTAATTTCTAACTTTTTGTAATTAAAACATGAAATTTACATAGAAATACATTCTCTTTCTTTAGTTTGAAAAAAAAAAAAAAGATTGGTATAATAATATATGATAATTATAACTAATAAATATGATAAAAATAATATTATTTTTATAAAAAAAAAAAGCATATAAAGTTTAAAAAACAATTATAGAATAATTTTTAATTTAACGACAAGTATAATATTTGAAAAAACATTATTAAAAACCAAGTTAAAATATTTATTATTATTATTATTATTATTACACATTTTTGATATATAAAAGTATTAAATAAATAAAAAAAAATTTTGTGGATTATAATTGTAATATACATAATTTTCTATTATGTGATATAATTTATAATCTAATTTTTAAATAGATTTTATTTATTTATTTTTTTTTTTATTTTTTTTTATTTTTTGGTTAATATTATATTATATTATATAATAAAGTTCATCAATATTCATATATTAATTTAATAATATAATAAGAATGTAATATATAAATGGTTAAAATATATTAATTGATTTAGTTAAAAAAGAATAATAGAATTATTTTATATATTGGTATTTCTTTATTATTTAGTTATAATAATAATATTATTAATAAATATAAAAACATACATACTCTTAATTAAATATAATTAATAAATACAATTAATGATTAATATGGAAAAATTGGAAAAATAATATTCATTAAACTTTTTTTGTATATATTTTTGTACAATATAAAATTTTAATATAAATTTTTATGTTATTAATTAAAATATAATGACATTAAAACAATAAAATATTAAATATTAATTTTTTTTTTTTTGTTTTTTTTTAAAAATTTCACTTTTTTGGTATATTTATTTATATTAATAATTGAACAATACTATAAAATATATTAATAAAAATTTAAAAAATTTAAAATATAAAAAAAAAAAAGATATAAAAAATATAAAAAAGAAAAAAAAGATATAAAAAATATAAAAAAAGAATAAAAATATAAAAAAAGAAAAAATATATAAAAAATATAAAAAAAGAAAAAAAAAATATATATATATATAAATAAAAAAAATAAAATATATATAAAAAAGAAAATAAAAAAAAATAAAATATAAAAAGAAAATAATAAAAAATATAAATATAAAATATATAACAAATATTATAAATATCCATTTAAAATAAATATAAAAAATTATGATAAAGAATTATTTATTTTTATTGGCCTTTTGTGGTAATATTATTAATATAATATATTTTATATATGAGTTTAAAATAAATAATATTAAATTTTCAAAAGTAATAAGACTAGTCTAAAAATTATTTAAAATATTTGTATGATTATATTATTATATGTAAAAATAAAAATTAAAATTAATTATTATTATAATTATTATTATTATTATTATTATAATTATCATAATTATTTTTTATTATCATAAAAGTTTATAAAACTATTGCTATCACTAAATTTATCGAAAATGATGGTGATAATTAATTCTTTATGTTGCTTTTTGTCGATAGAGTGTAACATTTGATTTATGTAAGGAATGAAGAAATATAAAGCGAAATAACAAGTAAAATACCAATAATATTTACTGGTCACTGGTGTAAGATAAGCTTTTATTATTTCTATATTAGTTACGGTATGATAGGTTGATAATACAGGAATTATTTTGAATAAAACATTTATCAAACCAGCATAATAGGATACATTAAGCCAAGTTGGAATTATTTTAAATCTACTATACTTTGTATTAACAATTAAATAACCTGATGTCATTGCAAAAAGATTTACTGCACAATAAGCATAAATCAACATAAAGTAACTAATTAAAAAATTTGTATCTTTAGGATTTTTATTTACTATTTTACTTTTTCCAATGATATGTAATTGAATAACCATAAACATAGAAACCATTTTCAATATGTCAATCCCATAGTTTCTTTTTCTTTCATTATTTATTTTATTTTGCTCCATTTTTTTATTATAAAATTATTATTTTTATTTTATTATATATATATATATATTTTATTTATTTATGATTTTTATTTTAATTTTATATTTATATTTTTATTTATTTTTATTTTTATTGATTTTAAATATATTTGTTTTTGTTTTTGTTTTTGTTTTTATTTATTTATTTATTTATATATTTTTTTTTATTTTTTACCTTTTTTTTTCTTAATATTATAATTATAATTATTTTTATTTTTAATTTTATTATAATTATTCTTATTTTTATTTTTATTTATTGAAATTTTATTTTACTTTTTTTATTTATATTTTTATTTATTCTATTTTTTTAGTTTTCATTTTATTATTATTATTATTATAATTATGTTTTTTTAATAACAATTTGAATAATAATAATAATTATTATTTATTTTATAATTATAATTTTTTTAAAAAAAAAAAAACAAAAAAAAAAAAAGGAAAAAACAAAAAAAAAAAAAATTATATTTAGTTGAGAATTTATATATATAATTTTTAATTTTACCCATTTTAAAATGTTCATAATTTTTTTGGTAACAATTTTATCATATTGTATATAATATTAATAATAATATTATTATTATTATTGATATAGAATGTTCATAATTACCAAAATAATAATAATAATAATAATATATATTATGATTATTAAGAAAGTTTAAAAAATAAAAAAAAAATATTTTATTAATTAAAGAATTTCTATTTTAAATATGTAAGCCAATAACCCAATTTAAAATACGTGAATAAAAATTAATATTTGTTTTTAAAAAATTATATAAAAATTATATAAAAAAAAATTAACTTTTAAAATAAAAAAATAATAAAATATAAACAATGTAAATATTTTATTAATATTAATATTATTATTATTTATTATTTATTTTAAAAAAAAATTAAATATATAGAGTGCATTTCAAAAAAAAATTTTTTTCTTTAACCCACTATTTATAAATATTGGTAGAATCAGTCAAGAATTTAAAAACTTATTTTATTTATATAAGTCGCTAAATTAGATGAAAAAGGATATGAATAAAAAAATTTCTTGTCTTACTATTTCGATATCAACTCCTTTTGGTAATTCTTATACATTTTGGATGTACTTTAAACACTAATTTAATAATGGATCCAATCATTACAAGTTCCACATAGGAATAATGGTTATCAAGAAAACCACTCAATTATAATTTAGGACTTTTTTTTTTATTTTATTATTATAATTATTATTATTTTTAGTATTATTGTAATAAATTTTTGATTTGTTTATAATATATATTACGCTTTTATTATATATTATTATATAATAGTATATAATAATATATATATAAAATTTATTATATATTTATTTAAAAATTATATGTATTTAAGAATGATTCCATTCATTTTTAAGAATGAATAATAATAATTTTAAACATTTTTTTTAAATCAAAAACTAATTTTTATTGGTTCTTTAAATTAAAAAATTTTTTAAAGTTAAAATATTTTAAAAAGTTAAAAAATTTTATTAAAAATAATTTTTTATTAATATACAAATTTATATAACTTTGTACATTTTTTATTTTCTATAAACTTAAATTTATGAAAGAATGATTGAAATATTTAATATACTTTAAAACAACCTTTTCTATATAGATATAATAATTTCTTAATGTTCAACCCTTACTTTTCAAAAAGTTTTATTAATTTTGTAGTTTATACCATTTCATTAATATTTACCAATTTGACTATCCGTTAAAAAAAATTATAATAAAAATTGTAAGCAATATCAAAATTAGTTATTCTGTTTACATATTGTTTATAGGAATTTCTTAATACAAAAATTGTATTTAAAAATAGTGTTATTTTTTTAATATCTGAAATATATTTGATTTAATTAAGTAAAAATATCTTTTTCTGAGTTTAATATTATTAAATTATTCATATATTTTTTTTCTATTTCATTTAAATAACCATTTTCTTTATTTCATGTTCATCTAAATATTTTACTATATGTTCATTTCCATTTGAAAAATACTTCAACTAGAAATAAATAGATATTGCCATAAATTATATTGTATTTTCTTGTTTTTGAATATTTCTATTTTGAAATTTGTTGATTTTGAAATAGACTTATTTTTGTAATTATAATTATAATAAATTCTTTATTAGTAAGACATATTAGTAAAACATTAATAAAAGAGAATAATATATTAAATGTTTTAATATTTAATAATTCTCAATTATATAAATAAATATATATATTTAATTATATCATCATCAAAAAAATTTCAAACTGATATATAAAAGTTCATATAAAAATTTTTATAATAAATTTGCCTCATTTATATATTTTTACTACAACAAAATAACTTTTTACTTAATTAATACATATTTGATTACAATTGATAATGGAGTAAAATCAGTAAAATCCATTTAATTTTTTATTTTTTATAATTAAATATAATATATTAATTAAATAAATTGGCTTTTTTTTTTTAATAATTTTAATCCTTTTAAACATAATATAATTATTTATATCATATATTTAATTATTAATTTTTTATTGCTTTTTTTTTATTAATATTCGAAATATAATATATATTATATATATAATGTTATTGTATTGAAATATTAATAATAAAATAAGAACATGCTAAATAATCTAGTAAAAATTATTCAGAAGATCGTATGCTTTAAATAATTATTTAATAATAAATAAAAATTGATTCATTTCGAATAAATTATTTAAAATAAATTGTTAATTTTTTATTGTTATTTTTTTTTTAAATTTATTATAGTATATTTTTTTTTCATTTTTTATTAAAATTTCTATTAAACATCAAAAATCATATTAAAAAAAAATAAAAAACTATTGCTTTATTAATTAATTATATAATATTAATTATTAAAACTATATGATTTTTTTAAAAATATCTTATTAAAATATATCATAGAGATTAAAGAAATCATTGCCTCTGTTTATAATATTAAAAATAATATGTTGTCTCTGTTTATAATATTAAAAATAATATGTTGTCTCTGTTTATAATATTAAAAATAATATGTTGTCTCTGTTTATAATATTAAAAATAATATGTTGCCTCTGTTTATAATATTAAAAATAATATGTTGCCTCTGTTTATAATATTAAAAATAATATGTTGCCTCCGTTTATAAGATTAAAAATAATATCTTACTTAGATTTATTTATTTATGAGTTTATTTAATATTTTTTATTTTTTTTTAATATAAAAGATATTATATATTATCGTATAAAAATATATTCTTAATTATAATAATAAACTAATATGTATTATATTATATATATATAATATTTAAAATTAAAATATATGTAGTAAATAATAATTAATTATCTATATTTCTAATTTTTCATTAATTTTGTTTAAGGAAAAATTAAAAATTTAAATTTACCAAAAAGAAGTATTATTCATTAAAAAAAAGAAAATTTAAATAATTTTTAACATTTATCTTTATAAAAATATTTATTTATAATATAACGTAATATAATATAATATATAATATAATATAAAATTAAATATACATATAAATTGAAAATATATGTATATTTAAATATTTATATAAATATATATATTTATTATTATTTATTTATTATTTATTATTATTTATTTATTATTTATTATTTATTATTTATTATTATTTATTTATTATTTATTATTTATTATTATTTATTGTTTATTATTTGTCTATTTATTATTTATTATTATTTATTGTTTATTATTTGTCTATTTATTTATTTATTTATTTATTTATTTATTTATTTATTATTTATCTATTTATTTATTTATTATTTATCTATTTATTTATTTATTATTTATCTATTTATTTATTATTTTTTGTAAATAATAATAAATATTTTTTTTATAATTTATTTGATATATTAAATATTTAAATATAATTATTACGGTTTCCAGAAAAAATTTTTTAATTGTTACACCTGAATATTCTCTATTTATTATTAATTAAAATTTATAAAATATTCTTTAATATTTTTTTTTTTAATATATTAATAAATGATTAATAAATAAAAATCTATCAAAGTATGATATATTTATTATTATTATTATAACAATATTTAAATAATAATAAAAATAAGTTATTTTCTATTTTATATTTTTTATTTGCTATTTTATATCGTTTATATATGTTCTTTTTTTTTTATTTTTATTTTTATTTTTATTTTTACCATAGCTTTCTTTACGTTTAACTAAATCTAGTTTAAAATTTTGTAATTCTTCACTAGCTTTTTCATATTTTTCTAGAGTTATGAATACAAGTCTATTGTCTGTTGATATCATTTCTTTATCTCCTGAACCACAATTATAAACAGCTTCATGACAATTATCGTGATAAAATTCAACTTTTGTATTTTTATTATAATAATAAGGTGTAATTTTGCAATCTTTATCATCAGTTTTTGTAAATATGAAAATTCCGTTTTTCTTTAATTTGCAGTTTTTAATTTCTTGTTCATTGCCTATTAAAATTTGTTGATCTATTAAACTACCCAAATCACTTTCAATATCCAATAGAATTACATAGGTATGATTACCAGTATATTTTTGAGATGCATCTATATAGGGTCAAATGTAGATAAATAATAATAACTAATTTTTTTTTCTTCTTTTGTTATATTCAAAAGAGAAATTATATGTTAGGCTTTAAATATTGTCTTTATTTACTATCGTTTCTTTTTTGTGCATATAAAAATTTACATGAGAATATAAAATAAAATAAAATAAAAGTATATGATATAAAAATGATAATATGAGATAATCATTTTCCATACAAAAATACGAAAATATACAAAAATAATAATAATATGATTTAATAATATTTTAGCTATTTTTTATTAATTTTTTTTTATAAAAAAATTTTTTTTAAAAAATATATATTATATATATTTAGATGTTAACTCATCACAATTATACAATTATATGTAATATATAACTTTCATTTTTAGTAAATATTATTATTAATTATAAAGGAGAAAAAGAAAATCATTTCTATCCTGTTCTTGAAAAGATTTTTCTGCTTTTGATATATTTTTAACTAAATCACTTTTTAGATTTTCTTTATTTGAAAATGATTTATTTATTACTTATATTATTATTAATATTATTTTTATAATTGTCAAATACATAATTATATATAAATAAATTGTTTTATATAATATTTTTATATACACAATATTTTATTAAAATTTATTAATTTAAATTAAAAATTTGATATTTAAAAATATATAATGAAATATACTTTATTAAATTAGCTAAATAAATAAAACCAGTTAAAAATAATTATAGAATAAATAAAATCAATAAATAAAATTAATATATAAAAATATGAATATGACAAAATCTTAAATAAAAAATTAAATATTAATATATATATATGAAATAAAAAATAAAAAATTAAAAATAAAAAAAAAATAAAAAATTACAAAAAATAATTATCAATAATTAAATAAGAATTAAATAAAAACCAGTAAATAAATACATATTAATATATTTATATAAATATCTACTAAAATTTTAAACCATTATTATTCTATCAATTGAAAAAAATATTATTCTTTTTAAAAGGTTATTAAAAAATATTACTTGAAATATTAATAAAATAATATTTAGCATAACAAATTTGAAAAAAAAGGAAAAAGAAACGTTAAAATTGAAATTAATAAGGAAAATTAGAATATAATATAATATAATATAATTTATAATATTTCAAATTAAAATGAATTATTTAATATTTATTTTTATATATATTAAACTTTCAAGTTTTAATTTAAATATTTAAATTATAGAATAAATGTATTCAATAATAAAATTCTTTATTATACATAATAAATAAACTTTTTTTTATTTTTTTTTTTTTTTCAAAAAAAGGAAATTCTTTAAATCAATTAAAATTAATATCATAAATTTTAATATTTTGTTCTTTTTAAATTTTAATGATAATTGTTTTAAATATTTAAAACTTTTTCTTTATAATTTCCAAATTCTATTGATCTTTTTTTCATATAAAATACAACAAAATAATTAATTATTTATGTTTGTGGTATATAGTATTTGTGATTTATCAAGAATGGAAAAGTATCAACAATATATATTCAAAAGTTTAAATCCATATTTTTTAAATATTTCTTTGACATGGTTACTATTTATACCACTTTCGTATTTATTAATTATATAAAAATTGGTAAAGTTATTATACATATTATTATTACATTTTGAATGAGTATATCTAAAAAGAACTTTATAAATAAACTTGGAGATGTTGCTTCATGTTAGTTATATGAAGCAACATCTTTGAATTTGAATCTAATATTTCTAAAAATATTAATAAAATTAAATGGATTAAAAACATAAATATTAAATATAATGATAATAAAGGTTTACCAAGTGATTTGCTATTAGAAGAGAATAAGATTAGTAATTTAATTAAATATTTAAAATTTGACGCAGACTCTGATCTCATATTATTTGTAATATTAACAGCAGGTAATGAAGAAGGAACTATGGCTAAAGAATTTGATGAAGATGGTAATTTATTTCCTATTATAATAGGAATCGAAATAAATGGAGAAGAATAGAAATTATCGGTTAAATAAATAATCCTAAGTTTAAGATATTTGGAAGATGAGAAACTAGAGGATAATTTTTAAAATATTATATAAGTTAGTTAGGATTTTAGTGGTTATTTTATTAAATTATAATAAAAAAAAAACTATTATATTATAAATATATATATTTATTAATATTTTAAATTATATAATAAAATAAAAGGAAATAATTTTTATTATTTTATTATTATGTTATTATTATTATTTTTATTTAGTATTATAATATTACTTTTTATAATATTATAAATTAATATAGTCTATTGTACGGATATTTAATTAATTAAATAAAATGCAAAAAAGTATTGTTCAATTTATTCAAAGTTTTTATATTAAAATATGTTTAAAAATTATATAAAAAATTTTAAAGATAATAATATACATAGCTATATTATATATTATATATATTTATTTTAATTAAAATATTTATATTATTTTTCTATATTTAAATAATTAAAAATAATATTGACAATATTTTTTTTAATAAAAGTGTGTAGTTTTATAAATAAAATAGTATTATTTATTTATTAATTTACTTATTAAATTAAATCATTTATTTATTTACTTATTTATTTATTTATTTTTTATTTTATTTATTTATTTATTTTTTATTTTATTTACTTTTTATTTTATTTATTTTTTATTTTATTTATTTATTTATTTACTTTTTATTTTATTTAATTTATTTTATTTATTTACTTTTTATTATATTTTATTTTATTTGTTTTATTTTATTTAAATTATTTTTTTTTAAATCAATTTATTTCATTTAAATTATTTTTTCCTTTTTTATTCTTTTTTTCTTTAATATTATTTTTTTCAATTTGATAAAGAACAAAAATAATGAGTGAAATAATAATTAAAATGACAACAGGTATTAAATATTTTTTAAGATCATGATCTATTGTAGTTCTTTTATCAAGGCATATATTACCTAATCTACAAAATGTATTATCACCACATTCCTCATCACTTTTACAATTTTCTTGATAATTTAATAAACATTTAACTTTAAATTGCGAATTTTCCTTTGTTGTTCCACAAACGTAAACTGGATCGTCTGGATTGATCATACATACACCATCTACGCAATTGTCTGAAAAACAATCACTATTACTATCACAACTGTCAGTTGTGCAAATTTTATTTTTAAAAGTTTTTTTATTACAAGATAATATTATCATTTTTTTTGTAGGATTTTCTTTATTTATAATATAACTTCCATAGAAATTATTAATATAATCTTTGGCTAAGCTGTATTGAGAAAGTGATTTGATACAATAACTATTTTTATGACAATAATAATTATATTTACATACTGTAAATTCTTCACCTGTTTTAGTTGTTAAATATGATGGAGATTCACTTGAACTATCATCAGGACATACATAATTTGTTTTACTTAAATTTAAATAATATTTATGTTTAGTTATTTATTTGTTCAATTTTTATAATTATTAGTAATGAAATATAATAATATAGTAATTATTGAACATAGTATAATAAATAATAAAATTTAGTAAATATTGAGATACAAAATAATGTATATATAATAAAATATATATTTCTTGAATATTTTTTTTATATATATTATTTTAAAAGTATTAATTGAATATATATTATTATTATTATTATTTACTATTATTTACTATTATTTACTATTATTTACTATTATTTACTATTATTTACTATTATTTACTATTATTTACTATTATTTACTATTATTTACTATTATTTACTATTATTTACTATTATTATTAAATATTATTATTATTATTATTATTATTAATATTATTATTATTATTATTATTATTATTATAAAATAAAATAAAAGTTATAATTACACTTTAATATTCTCAACATCAGTAATAGTATAATTTGTTTCTAAATAATACATATCTGAACTGTAAGCTTGACATGATATTGTTAAATATAAAAAAATTAATAAAATTATTCGGTTCATTTTATGTTTTCTTATTATTTCAAAAATTATTTTTATTATTCGTAGTGGTATTTTTATTCTCTAGGTTTTTTTTTTTTTTTTTTTTTTTTTCTTTCTTTCAATTATGAATTTATAATTTTATTATTGTGTAATTATTTTTAAATATATTTCTTCAATTAAAAAAAAATATAAAAAATAATGACATAAAAGAAGAAAAAAAAATAGAAGTAGAATAAAATGAAATAAAATAAAATAAAAATATAAGAAATATAAATATAACTGACTTGTATTAAATTATTAATTGTTTATAAATTTGAATATATATAAAAATTATTTAATTTAATATTAATTAGATAACTATTCCAAAATTCCTTATATATTATATTATATTATAAATTATATTAATATTATAATTTAGGGTTAATAGTCTAATTGTTGCACAATTTTTTTTTTTTTTTATTAAATTGGAATATACACAAATTTTTTTTTAATTATTTGTACTACAATAAATAATTATAAAATAATAATAATTTAAATTTATATAATATATTAAGAAATCAAATTTAATTTTATAGTTTTATAAATTTTGGAAAATATCATTAAATGACTAATTTTCGAGAAAAAAAAAAATTTTTTTTTTTAAATAAATTATATTAAATATAATAAAAGAATTAATTATTATTATTTCTTATTATTTTTAATATCAATATTAATATAATATGAAATTATATTTATTTGTTTAATTTGTTTATTAATTTATTTTTTTTTTATTTATTTTGTTTATTTTAATTTTTTTTATTTTATTTTTTTAATAACCAAAGCAAAAATTAATAAATAATAAATAATAATAATAATAATAACAACAAATAATAATTATAATAAATAATAATAATAATAATAATAATAATAATAATAATAATTATAATAATAAAACTAATTTTTTCATTCCAAAAAATAGACATATAAAAATAAAGAATAGAATAAATGAATCAAAATAAAATAAAATAAAATAAAATAAAATAAAATAAAATAAAATAAAATAAAATAAAATAAAATAAAATAAAATAAAATAAAATAAAATAAAATAAAATAAAATAAAATAAAATAAAATAAAATAAAATAAAATAAAATAAAATAAAATAAAATAAAATAAAATAAAATAAAATAAAATAAAATAAAATATAATAAACTATATAATAAAGAAATGTAAAAAGTAAAACAAAACTGCTAATTATAATAATAAATAAAAAACCTTTTTACTAATATAAAGAATAAAGAATAAAAAGTAACAATTATTACAAACATTTTATTAATATAAATTATATTAGAGGGTGTATATAAATGTATTGAATAATTAATATAAAAATATATAAAAAATTTGAGGCAACTTAATGATTATTATATTTTTAACTTTATTAATATATATTATATTTATATATAAATTAGATATATTATTAAATTTAAATAAATAAATAATATTACTTGTTACTTATAATATATTATTTTTCAATAATGATATCCAATAATTAACTTTATTTAATTTATATCATTTTAATTTTAACTTTATAAATTATTTCTATTTAATATAATTAATTAAATAAATAAAATCCACATTTACATTTTATATATAAAAAATAAAAATTGAATAAACAAATATTGTTTTAAATTTAATTTAATTTTATAATTTTATAAATTTTGGAAAATATCATTAAATGACTAAATTAAATAAATAAATAAATAAATAAATAAATAATAAATAAATAAAAAAAAAAAAAAAAGAAAATAAACACAAAATTTACTTTTGGATTTTTGTGTAATTTAACAAAAATTTTTAAATACTAAAAATGGTGATAAAAATTAATTGGTTTCAATTTCATATTTCATGTTTAATATAGTATAAAGTTATAAAAAAAAAAAAAAAAACCTTATTATTAGAATTATTAACTTTTATTTTTTTTCTTTTTTCTTTTTTTTTTTTTTTTTTTTTTTTTAATAAATTATATATTAAATAAATAAAATAATTATTGAATATTATATATTGTAATACTTATTTAATACTTAATTATGTAATAATCCCTTTTTTTTAAATAAATATAATAACAATATTATATACTTGTATTTATATTTTTGTATTATTTATATATTTATTTACTATATATATAATACTTATTTATTTTAAATAACATTTTTATTTTAATTTTTTTTTATTTTTTTTAATATTAATGTTAAAATAAAAAAGAAATTAACTTTAAAAATAAACTAAATATATATTATATATATATATTAGTATAAAATAAATAAAAAAATTATATCTTAAAAATAATAATTTAAATTCAACAACAACAACAACAATAATAATAATAATAATAATAATAACAGTAATAATAACAGTAATAATAATAACAGTAATAATAATAACAGTAATTATAATAACAGTAATAATAATAATAATATAATAATAATAATAATAATAATAATATCGTTAATATCAAAATAATAGTTATTGCGATAGTCATATGAATAATTTTAGTAGTATAATTGAAAAGAAATTTTATATTTAAACAAAAATGAAATATTTCTTATTATTAAGCTCTTTGTTTAGCTTTATAAAATTTACATAGGGAAAAAAAATTAGTTATTATAATTTAAATACTTATGATGTATTTAATTTTAATGAAACAGATGCTAAAACCTTTAATGAAATTAATAATGTTAACAATAATTACTCTATGCCTTTTTAAAATTGAAGGTGAATTAGGTGATATTATTGAAGGTCAAACCATAAATGGAGAAGGTCAGGAGTTTAAAGGATGTAAATTAGAAGACGATCGAATATACATTTTTTCTAAAGTTGAAGAACAAATTTTTAAGGAAACTCCATTTTATTACAATGATTAAACCGACGTTGAATTATTTTATTATGATAATTGTCATCAATTTATTAGTGTAAAGATGGAGATACAATTATATTTTCAGATACTAGTTTTGAATATATTGAAAATGAGGAGGATAAAATTGCTTGTGATATTATTTTAAATGAAAATTCAAAAAAAAAAGAAAAAGAAAAGAAAATGATGATGAAGAAGACGAAAGTTGTTATAGTAGACGAGCATTTTCTGAAGCAGCTGCAGATATTATAGATAATACTTCAAAATTGGTATTCAAACTTATTGGATGTACGAGACTAAGTGTAAATTATGGTTCTTGTCATACCAGTTGCAGTCATACTTATTATCCGACATGTCAATCTTATAGTGATCCAAGATGGTGAAAATTGATCTATAATAATAAAATAATATTTAAAAGGTATATGTACATTTAAATTTTTATTTAACTTTTTTTTTATTATATTTATTATAATAATAATAATGAATTAAAAAAAATAATAATAATAAACATTAATATAATAAAATTGTTTGAAATAATAAGTTATATCTAATTATAAAATATTATAAATTATTATATTTAAATAAAATTATTTATACATTAAATTTAATACATTTGTCACATATTTCACATATTCTAATAATAATAATACATTTATATTTTCCATTATATATATATATATTATTTTGTAACAAAATTAAAATACAAAAAAAATTAAAAATTAAAAAAAAAGGTAATTTAATTAAAATTTTATTTTCTATTAAGTCTCTTTTTTTATAGTTATTTTAATTTTATTTTTTATATTTTATTTATTTTTAAAAAATTAAGCATTAATAAAACAAAACAGAATTAAATTAAACTAAAATTAATAAAATATAATTATTAGAGTCAAAATAATTAATATTTTTATTCATAATATATATAATTTTATATTAAATATTAGAAGAGCCAGTATTAGATATTGTTTTTAAAAATTTATTTGGAGAGAAAAAAAATCAAACATTTATGATAAATTTTTTTAATTCTATATTAAATCGTGAAGGAGATGATCGTATTATAACAATAGAATATTTAAAAACAGAAAATACTCCAATTCAAGAAAATAAAAAATTAGCAAAACAAAATAAAAGAATAAGATAAAGAAATATAGAAAAGAATATTGAAGAATATAATAATAATGATAACTATTGTAACATTGATAAAAATTACATAGATAATTTTAAAAATAAAGCAAAAATTTAAGATAAATTCTCTTTTATTGAATATTAAAAATGAAATAAATAATTACATAAAAAAAACCATAATTGAATTTAATAATAATGATAATACAAGTGTTGATATAGAAGATGAAAAATTGAAAGACATCATGAAAGCAAATACAAATAAATTAATAATAATAATCGTAGAGAAACAATAGTATAATATCTACTATTGTTTCTCTACAATTATTATTATTATTTTTACTATTAAATACCTATAAATATCTAATATTTCTAGTATCTCTATAGCTATATTTCCAGTATTATCTGTCGCTGATAAAACTAATAATGAAATTTCTTCATTTCCAAAATTATTTAAGATCAAAATTCACTCGACATATAATAAAAAATAATAAAAATATTAAAGCTAATAACATTATGTTTAAATTATACATAATTTATATAATATTGAACTTTTATTTCGTTTAAACATAAAAAATCATTTTAAAAAATTATAAATAATAATTTAAAAAGATAAAAAAAAAATAATAACGAAATTGTATTGACTCCTATATTTATATTAATGATATATTAAATAATAATTACTAATATATAATTTTATACTATATATTATTCCATTATTTTAAGTTTCATTATATTGAAAATTAACGATAATAAAAATAATTTTTTATTAAATAATTTATGTGGAGTGTTCATTTGTAATTTAAATATTTTACGAATATAATAGAGTTTCTTATATCTACCAATAGAAGATGAAAATACAATTTTATTATTTTTATAAATAATGCCATCTCAATGTTTATCATAATAAATTAATATATAAATTATAAAATTTTTACAATTATTATGAATTAATGATGCTAAATAACATAATTTTATTATTAAACAGTTAATATAATTTGATATCTATATTTAAACTTAATATGTAATTAGAATCTCATATCATTTATAAATATTAACAGCAGGTAATGAAGGTGGAAGTATGGCTAAGGAATTTGGTGATGATGGTAGTTTAGTTCCTATTAAAATAAAAATCGAAATAAATGGAGAAGAGGAATTATCGGTTAAAGAAATAATCCTAAGTTTAAGATATTTGGAAGGTGAGAAACTAGAGGATAATTTTTAAAATATTATATAAGATTAGTTAGAATTTTAGTGGTTATTTTATTAAATTATAATAAAGAAAAAAAAACTATTATATTATAAATATATATATTTATTAATACTTTTAAATTATATATTAAAATAAAAAGAAATAATTTATATTATTATTTTATTATATCTAAAAATTTTATATTTATAAATCTAATAATTATATATTATATATACCTTAATTTATTATTTATTACTTTTTGCACAATATATTTATTTTTTTCTTTTTTTGTATTTTATATATAAATGTTACTTAAAAATTTATATATATATATATATATATATATATAAATTATTCTTATTTATGAACATGCGTCTTTATATTATATTTTTAATTAATTTAATAATATCTTCATTTAAAAACAATCGATTATATATATATAATATATATATTATAATATATTTATATTAAAAGAGTTGTATTTAATTTTAATTACAAAAAAATAAAGTTGGCCTTATTAAAAAAAAATAAAACACACAAAAAATAAGGTTTGCCTTATTGAAAAGTAAAACAAATATTTGAATTATTATACAATTTATATAAATAAATATTTGTCCAATTTAATTAATTTTTTTTTTTTTTTTTTTTTTTTTTTTTTAATAAGGCCAAATTAATAATATATGTTTTAAATTACAGTAACGCTAATAAAAAAAAATTTTTTTTTAAAATTTTAAAGATTTGTATTTAATTTTAATTACAAAAAAATAAAGTTGGTCTTATTAAAAAAAATAAAACACACAAAAAATAAGGTTTGCCTTATTGAAAAGTAAAACAAATAGTTGAATTGTTATACAATTTATATAAATAAATATTTGTCCAATTTAATTATTTTTTTTTTAAACTATATAATGCTAATTTAATTAATTTTTTTTTTTTTTTTAATAAGGCCAACCTTATTTTTTGTGTGCTTTATTTTTTAATAAGGCCAAATTAATAATATATGTTTTAAATTACAGTAAGGCCAATAAACAAAAATTTTTTTTTAAAATAAATAATTGTATATATATTATTAAAATATAATGTAAAATATATAAAATATGTAATGAATATATGTATAAAGGTTATTTTTATTTCTTAAATAATTTTATAAACATTTTATTGACTAAATATTTAAAACATTTAAATAATGTTTATATAACTTAATATTAATAAATGAATAAAAAAGAAAAAAAAATATAATATATAATATATAATGAAAAAAATATAAAAAAGCAAAGAAATGATATCTTTTTTAAAATCTTTATTTTTAATAAAAATAAAAAAGATAATTTAAATAATAAATATAAAAATTATTAAATATTAATAACAATACTTGAAATAATATTAATAATAGTATAATGAATAATATCAATTTAATAGATAATAATAATAATATCATTGATAAAATGAATATTAATTATTTAATAGATGATAGTAATTTGATTGAAAATAATGATTCTGATTATACAAGTTTTAATTATATAAGTAAAAATATTTTGACCAATAAAAATAATAAAATAATAAATAATAAAAATATAATGAATAATAGTAATTTAAGTTATAATAATACCAATAGTTTAATAAATAATTATGACCATTTACTTAATAATAATATTTTAATATTTAATGAGGGCATAAACGATAATTCTACTTTAATGAAAATTAATTCAAATGATTTTAATAATAAATTTGAAAATGAAAATAATAAAAATGTATACAAGTGTGTTTTAAAAAATGAATTAAAAAATCCTTTTTTTAATGATAGCAAAATTAATTTTAGAAAAAAGGGGGAAAAAAAGGAAATAATGAATATAGATGTTCCAAATAATGAAATAAAATCAAAAGTATTAAAAAGAAATAAAAAAACAAAAGCAAACCTCGATATAGAAATTTTAAAATTGGATTGTTTTTGCAAAATATGTAATAAAGTATTTAATAGAAAGTATGATTTACAAAGACACAATAAAATACATTTGGGTATAAAGCCATATAAATGTATAAATTGCAATAAAACATTCACTAGAAGTGATTACCTTAAGAGGCATTTGCGTAATAAAACTTGTATAAAAGAAAATTAAATTACTTCATATTAATTGAAATGTAGTAATTTATATAATTTAATCCTAATGATTTATTATTTATGGACAAAATAAATATTGAGAATTAAGTATCAATATAAATTAATTTAAAATGACAAATATTTAAAATTTTATAAATATTATTTATCATAAGAATGTATATTATATATTTTAATTCATTTTATGGATTTAGATGATATTTAGTTTATCATGTTAGGTTGATTTATTAAAAATTATATAATTAATTTATATAATTTATATTATTTAATAAATAATTTTTTTAATACTATTTTATACTTTATATAGTATATTATAAATGTAGTATATATTTTTAAATATCATTAATTATATATTAATTATAAAATTATAAATTTATATTATCAAATGGTTTTAATAGGTATCAAATTTTTACCATTTTTAAAAAAAAATAATTAGTAAATAAAAATATTTCTTTTTAATAAAATTAAAAAAATTTATTTTAACATTATTGAATATATTTAGTTGTTTTGTTATTTTTTTTTATATTTATTTTTACATAGATTAATAAGAATTAATTTTTTTAACATTAATACATATTTGAAAATTAGTACAAAAAAAAAAAAAAGTAAAAAGATGTAGTATAAATTTAAAAAATTCATTTTTAAAAAATAATTATAAAATAATAATGAAATTGTTATTTTTTTTTTTAATTAATTAATATATATTTATTTTATTTTTATTTAATATTTATAATAATATTTGTAATAATATAAATTAATATAGTCTATATATTTTTAATTAATATGCTTATTTTTATTATTAAAAGTTTATATTTGAAATATTTGACATTTGTATAAATGTGGTTAGGACATTTCAAATTATTTCAGATAATCAATTCTTAGATTTTTTGGAATAATAATAATAATAATAATAATAATAATAATAATAATAATAATAATAATAATAATAATAATAATAATAATAATAATAATAATAATAATAATAATAATAATAACAACAACAATAATAATAACAATAATAATAATAGTAATAATAATAATAATAATAATAGGTAAGAATGGTTGGTTTATACCACCAAATACTAAAGGTTGTATCTTTTCAAGAGCTAATAAAGATATATGTTTAACTGTTGTTCATAATAATATTTATGTAAAAAAATGAGATGACGATGGTACTTTTGAATATACTAAAATAAAGGTTTATTTTAAGACAAAGGATAAATGTTTAACCGTATAAGATGATAAAAATTATTTTAATGTAACTATTAGAAATTAAAATAGTGATAGTTCCCAAGTATGGTCTCTTTGGAATAAAAATGTATTACTTTTATAAATATTAATAAATATCAAATAACATTATGAATTATATTATAACAATATTATATACTAGTTTATTAATATATTATCAACATTAAAGAAAAAACATCTACTTAATTTAAAACTACCACATTTTTATGTTTAGATTTAATAAAAGATTATTTATCTAGATTATTCAAATATTATCTTATCTTATTTATATATATAAATAAAATTATAATAAATTTATTATTATTAAAATTATAATAAATTTATTATTATTAACAAATTTATATAATTAATAAATAAAAAAAAAAAGGTTTCGAAAACTAATGATTTTACTAAAAATAATAAAATATTTTTTTTAATTATTAATTAATATTAATATTATTAATGAAAAAAGAAAAGTAATTTTTTAGAGGATAGTTTTAATAATATATCTACATTTTCTAGTGTATTTTAGATTTTTTCTTTGAAAAGGACAAGAAAAATATATAATAATAATAAAAAAAAAAAAAAAAAAAAAAAAAACAAGGGATTACGTTAAAACTATATATTTATAATATATTAAATACAGCAAAAGAAATGAGATTATATAAAATAGACGTTGAGGGTGCTAAAGATATAAAAATGATTGATAACTCCTGTCTAACTATTGTTCTTATTAACAAAAAATTGATAATTAATTTTCAAACTGTCCTTTTTTTTAAGAATATTCATAAAAAAAAAATATTTAAAACTTAAATTTTTCTTTTTCTTTTCTTATTTTTTTTGATAAGTTTTTAATAGTATTATTGAAAAGTAATATGAATCATAGTATAAGTATATTATTGAGATAAATAGTGTTAATTATATTAATTATTATAATAATGAAAATAATATCAATATATTGTACAGTAAACATGATGATAATACTAAATATATATATTTTTTTATTTGTGGAAGTGTGATCATACTTACATTCATTGATAGAAACTTTCAATTTAAAATGAATAAAGAAAATCTGTATAAATTGTTTGTTAAAATCTTGGTTATTATATGGATGTCCATCCATTCTTCATTCTTGGAATGAATCGAATAGATTAATCTTATTTTGATTTTTCTATTAAAAACTTCTAAATTATTTTATAAATAATAGAATAAATATAATAAAACTTTCTTAGTGGTGCATTAATATATGTGAATTATTATTGTGGTAAAAATAAATCTAGAGTGTTATATTACTATTATTTATTATTTAGTATTATTTATTATTTATTATTTTATTTATTCTTCATTATTCATTATTTATTGATTTCTTGATTTACTATTTATTATCTATTTATTATTAAGTATTATTTATTATTTAAGAAAAAAGTTCCAAGAGTTTCATGCAGTACAATTGGCTAATTTTTAATTTATTTTTATGTAATTTTTATTAATTTTTTTTTTTTTTTTTCATATTATTATTTTTAGTACTATTTATTTATTAATTAGTATTACTTTATTATTTATTATTTAATTATTTATTTAATTAATAAATATTATTTTTTATACTTTCATAAATATATATAAATAATTAAGTTAAATTATTATATTACCAAAATTAAAAATGATATTATAAAAATCTACATTATTAAACTTATATAAAAAATAAAATATAATACTATTATATAAAAATAAAAATCCAATTATTTAAATTTTTAAAATAAAATAAAATAAAATAAAATAAAATAAAGTAAAGTAAAGTAAAGTAAAGTAAAGTAAAGTAAAGTAAAGTAAAGTAAAGTAAAGTAAAGTAAAGTAAAGTAAAGTAAAGTAAAGTAAAGTAAAGTAAAGTAAAGTAAAGTAAAGTAAAATAAAATAAAATAAAATAAAGTAAAATAAAATAAAATAAAATAAAGTAAAATAAAATAAAATAAAATAAAGTAAAATAAGTAATATAAATTTTACTAACAATATTACTAATTGTAAGGTAAATATATTTTATTTTATTTATTTTTTATTCTCTTTTTTTTTATTATTTATTTATTTTTACTAACTTTTTTATTTTTAATAATGATCATAAACAATTATCAAAATAATAATAATAATAATAATAATAATAACAAAAACAATAACAAACAACAACAATAACAATAATAAAAACCATAACAATAATAAAAACAATAACAATAATAAAAACAATAACAATAATAAAAACAATAACAATAATAAAAACAACAACAACAACAACAACAACAATAATAATAATAATAATAATAATAATAATAATAATAATAATAATAATAATAATAATATAATAATAATAATAATAATAATAATAATAATAATAATAATAATAATAATAATAATAATAATAATAATAATAATAATAATAATAATAATAATAATAATAATAATAATAATAATAATAATAATAATAATAATAACAATAACAATAACAACGACAATAACAACGACAACAACAACGACAACGACAACAACAACATCATTAGAAGAATCGAAGGGAAATTATGAATCAGCATATTCCTGTTATCAATAAAACATTGGATCTTGCGGACTGTAGAGACCAGTGGTTTTTTGATGAAAAATATCAGGTATGGTGTCTGGAGGATATTCTCTATACACTTAAGGCAACTACACCAAAATTCCAGCGGATGAGTATATTCGTGCCGGCGGAATATATGAATAAAAATGGGACAGTTAATGCAGAGGGTACACATGGTGCCTATAATGCAAAGACAGCCCCTGTTGTTTTTGCAAATAATTCTGCAGGTTATATGCAAATGCCACATTCATGGCTTGGCGGACCCAGAGATGAATCTGGTAAGTATCTGAAGCACGGCATGGTCTATGTGACTTGCGGCAGCCGCGGCCGGGATTCCATAGATGCTGATGGAAGACTCTGCGGTAAATCTCCCTGGATCTTGGTGGATCTTAAGACAGCTATCCGTTTTCTGAGGCATAATCGCGGACAACTGCCAGGGAACTATGACGCCATGATATCTGTTGGATGGAGCGCGGGAGGTGCAATGTCATCTCTGCTTGGTGTGAAAGGTAATAGTAAGAGATTCGACAGCTTTTTGGAACAGAATGGTGCATTCATGGACGAAAAGGACGATGTACTAGCAGCTCAAGTATATTGTCCTATTATTGATCTAGACCATGCAGATCTCGCTTATGAGTGGCAATTCAACAGGGATGTTGAAAACGAAGCTTCACCTGCAGGATCAGCAGGTGTCATGACGCAGTTTCAACAAGCACTCTCTGATCAGCTGATGAAGGATTACATCAATTATTTCAATGAACTTAAACTTAAGAACCCGGAAAATGGATCTATTCTTATACTGAATGAAGACGGACGAAGCGGATCAGGATATGACTATCTAATGAAGTGCCTTGAGAAATCAGCAGCTAAATATCTATTGAAACTTGACAGAAATGAGTTACCTGCAAAATTTACATCACAAGATTATCTGACTGGAAACTATACTGAGAAAGTGCAAGCGTCAAGACTTGAAAAAGGATCAAATGATAAAGATGATCTTGGCCTGCACCATGCAGGTGCAGCCGTCATGCTTCCACCCGGGGAAGATGGAAAAGACAGACCGGGTCCTGACTTTGCAGGAAGCGGTATGTCTCCACGGGAAAAGCTGAGTCTGGGAGATCTTGTTTCAAGACCACCGAAAGGTGTGCCATATGTGGAACAGGAATTTCCAATGATAGATGTGCAGGGATCAGACAAAACTGCATGGCTGTCCTGGGATGGAGAAAAGGCTGTAATCACTTCTCTTGATGACTATATTTTGAATCACCGTAGAAGGATGAAACCATGTACGTCATTTGATACACTGGGGATGGACAGCGGAGAAAATCAAGAATTCGGAACACCGGAGAATGATTATATGAGGTTCAGCGAATATATAGGATCTGCAATTGGCAGATTGAAGGACCTCTTCCCGGATGAGTATGGCAGATACTTTAGCAGCTGGGCTAATGTTGCTGGTGATAAAGAACTGGCAGAACGCCGCTATCTGATAAATCCGATGAATTACATAGGCAGTGATGAGAAAACAAGCATGGCAAAACACTTCAGAATTCGTGTCGGTGCCAAAGACGCAGATACAGCATTCACCATTTCGATGGCTCTGGCTCTCAAGCTTGCAGAACAAGATATAGACACGGATTATGCACTAGTATGGGATTTACCGCACTGCGAAGCCGATTATCCAGGCGAAATCTGTGATTGGATTGACAGCATAGTTTAAAGATCGTGAAAAAAGATCATGATGAATAGGAAAATAAAAAATCTTAATCTTAAGTCATCAATCATTTATTTATATATTTTATAATTTATTTTTTTTTTAAAAAAAAATAAATTTATTTTATATTATATAATTTAATAATATAATGCATGTATATATTATATATTGTATATAAATTTAAAAAGATGTTTTATATTATGTAAATATAATGTATGTATATTATATATTGTATATATATTAACAATAATAATTTATGATTTTTTTTTAAAAAAATAAAAAACGATAAAAACAATAAAACATTTTTTTAATACATAATTGAATTAGTTTTAAGTATTTTTATAATTGATTCATAAAATTTCTTTTTTAAAAAAATAAAAAGATTTTCAATGTTTGAATTTTTGTTTTTAAAATTATATAGATATATAATAAATATTTTGAAAAAAAAAAAAAAAAAAAAAAAAAAAAACATTAAATTATATACATATTTAATTAATTATTTAAAATTAAAAAATAAAATAAATTTAAAAATTTATATATTAATATAATAAAATATATTTTATTGACTAAAGATATAATAAAAAAAGGATTTCATTATTTAATTAATAAAATCCTTTTTTTATTTTAATTAAAATCATTTATTATATTCATTTTATTATATCTTTTATATCATGTTATTTTGATAAAATTATTAATAATTATTACGATACTTTTTTTTCTTTATTTATTATCAACATTAGAATATATATAGACTTCATAATTAAAGTATAAAATATTGTAATATTCTTTAATAGTTTTATTAATCTTTTTTTAATATACTACTTAAGGATTATATTCACTAATATAATCATATAATCATTACGTTTAATTATATCATTAATATCATAAGGAATACTATATTCACTGAAAAATTGTTTAATTTTATTAAATATTGGTTTCTCTTTAAGTGAAATAATAGACTTTAATGTTAAACTTTGGATATAAGTCTGAACGAAGTCTTCCAGTATATTTATTTACTTCTACATAATGAGTTGTTTTAAATAATTGCTTTGCTTTTTACCGTCATTAGAGCAATATTGGATAATTTGGATTCCAACATCAAGATAGCTTGTAAATTCATTAAAAAATAAAATATAAGACTTTTACGAATTGTTTTAATTGATATAGGACATTCAAATGAATTTTCGTCATCTTTTATTTTTTAGTCATAATATTAATTCATCCATTGATCTCCTAAAGATATTACATTAGCCTTATGTTCATATTTAAGAGTGTTTATTATTGTATTGTTTATAATCCAACTTTTTGCCTCTTGTATAATAATTTGTTTTAACTCATTAATATTCTTTTTGTAATTAATATATTTAATAAAATTATTTACTTATTTATTTGTAAATATTTATTAATTATTAACAAATAAATAAGTAAATAATTTTATAAATATTATATAAATAAATAAATAAATAAATAAATAAATAAATAAATAAATAAATAAATAAATAAATAAATAGATAAATAAATAAATAAATAGATAAATAAATAAATAAATAAATAAATAGATAAATAAATAAATAAATAAATAAATAAATAAATAAATAATTATTGTACATTTTTATAAAATAATTATAAAATTTAATAAAAAGTTTTCTTTTTTAAATATATTTATTTTATTTTGTTTTATATTTATCTTATTTATCATTATATTTAATTATATATATATCTGTTGTGTATGTTTTATCTGTAAATTGATATAATATATTAATAAAAAAAAAGTAAGAAAGAAATGAAAGAAAGAAAAATTATTTAAAATAAATCTTCTAAGATATATTTTATACTATTTATTATATATTTATTTTGATATTAACTATTATAAACTTTTTATAATAGCTAATATCAAAATAAATATAATAGCTAATATCAAAACAACTACAACAATAACTACAACAATAACTACAACAATAACTACAACAATAACTACAACAATAATAACTATAAAAATTAAGCAAACTGTAGATCCAAATGCTGAAACTAAATATATTTATAATGCTTATTCTGGAAAATGATTCACAACCAATATTAAAACAACAACCACAACTTTAAGATTGCAATAATAATAAAAGATAAGAATGGTTGGTTTATATCACCAAATACTAAAGGTTATATTTTTTCAAGAGCTAATAAAGATAGATGTTTATCAGTTGTTCATAATAATATTAATGTAAAAAAATGAGATGATGATGCTACTTTTGAATATACTAAAATAAAAGTTTATTTTAAGACAAAGGATAAATGTTTAACCGTAGATGATAAAAATGACTTTAATGTAACTATTAGAAATTGAAATAGTGATAATTCTCAAGTATGGTCTTTTTGGAATAAAAAATTATATTTCTTTTATAAATATTAATAACATTATAATGAATTATTGAATTATATTAACAATATTATATACTTGTTTATTAAATATATTATCAACATTAAAGAAAAAACATATACTTAATTTAAAACTATCACATTTTTACGTTTAGATTTATTAAAAAATTATTTATTTAAATAATTCAAATATTATTTTTTCTTATTTATATATATAATAAGATAATAATAAATTTATTATTATTAACAGATTTATATAATTAATAAAAAAAAATTCTATTATTATTAACAGATTTATATGTTAGAATATATAAATATTATATGATTTTTTTCTAATTAATTTATTTTATTTATTTAATAAATAAATCAATAAATTATATATTCAAGGCTATATTTATATAAAAAAGATAAGAATATTATATATAATGTAGATAAAAATTTTACATGAAAGAATTTAATTTAAACTAATAATATATATAATATTTATATAGTAAAAATAAAAAATTTTTAATAATAGTAAAATATTAATAAATATTATAATCCTAAGATCACCATATATATTAATTAACACTAATTAAAATAAAATAATATTTTCATTTTAAGTATTAACTATATATAAATTTGTAAAAAATAAAAAATTAAAAATTATACATATCAAAATAGTAATAAATTAAATCTTATATATATTTAATATATATAATTATAAGTAAAGAAATGTAGTAAATAAAAATTTATAATAAATATAGATAAAGTAATAATAACTATCTACTATCTAATAATAAAATAATAATAATAATAATAAATCTAATACTAAGAAAAATAAATGCTAAAATAAAAATAATACATTCATTCTAAATATTATATGAATTATGAATTATTACAAAAAATTATTAATTCATTACATATATTTAATCAGTTAATACATTTTTAAACATGAAAAGTTTTATATATATTATATATATTATATATGTTATTATATCTGCACAATTACATGTATGTAATATGTAATATCATAATTACATTTTAATCAGATAATGCTTGAATAGTTATGTTTGGTACTTTATTGTATTTCACAAAAATATAACCATAACTCTTAGATATTTAAATATTATATGTTACATTACATATATATTATTATTTTTATTATTTATTCATAAAAGTTTAAAACTTTAAATTTTAACTTTATATAACTTTAATTTTTAATTGAAATTTTAATTATATTTTTAATTATGATTCATTTTTACATGATTAACAACAATAAAGAAAGTTTATAATTATTATCATTGTAAATATTAAATCAAATTATCTATTTTATTATTATTTTATTATTATTTTATTATTTTATTATTCTTTATTATGATTACTATAATTATTATTATGATTACTATAATTATGATTATAAAATAATTTAATACTATTAATTATTATGTAATTTTATTAATTATCTTAAATTCTTTTATTTCATTATCATATTGCTTTTTAGTATTCTCATTAAAATCGTCATAATTTCCATTTTTATTAAATAAATATTTACTAAATTTAATTAGAGATTATGCTTTAAAATTGTCTTTCGTTTATTATTAACTCTGTATTAAATTTAAAATTGTATTATTTTCATAATTTTATTAATATGGCCTAATTAAATTAAAAAAACGAAATACTGTTCTTTATTATTTAACTCTAAAATTTATAATTGCTAGTAGAAAGTCTAAATGTTCTTAAAGATTAAGTTGATTTAATTAATAATATCAATAAAAATTATATTAATAATCCAAATAAATTTAATCAATTGTAAAATAAATAGAAAATATTTAGAAAAGCTTAAAAATACTGTTAAAAAATTAGCTATAATAAATTACAATATAACGATTTTCCAAGAAGAAAGTTTAGTATTGATAATATATATATATTTATGAAAAATATTGCAGAGAAAAATATAAGTATGAATACATTAAATAATGTCAATATTTTTTTGGAGCAAGAATATAATTCGTATATATAAAAAAACATATATAAAAAAATTACTAATATTATATTTTAGATTTGAAAAAAAAGTTTAAATATTTAATAGTTAATATACTTTTTGTATATTTTATAGCAATTTTATTACTAACAAAAATATTAATTTTTCAATAAATAATATTTTAAATTAATAATTCATTAAAATTTTTTTATTTATAAAATAAATTAATAATTTTTATTTAAAAAGTGTACTATAGTGAAATATATATTATATATTATGTAGTTAATTGGATTACATTTTTGTTAATGTAAATATTATTATTCATATTTAAAAACTCATTTAATTTAATGGTTAATAATATAAAATATAAATTTATTATAATTTATATTATATTAATATAAATATATAAATATAAATATTTATATGAGTATTGAAATATATATTTAAATTATTTATGACATCGTTCAAATCATCTATTTCAATGCTTCCATAATCAAAGTTTTCCGTTTCACTACTTTCATTATCTGTGTTACCGTTTATTTCTTCGCTTTCCAATAAATCATCCATATTTTCCAGATCTGTTAATTTTATATCATAGTTTTCAAGATAGTTTTTCAACATCAAATAACATTTGGAATTTTCATTTTTATTATGCTTTAAAAGTATAATTAAAAGGTACACAATAGGATGATAATTATTTGTAATATCGATTTTTTCTGAATTTTCTAAGATCATCTTTTCATCTACTGTTAATATCATTTGTTTTAAATTATATAAAATTATTTATCATTTTAAAAAAAAAATTTAATGATTATTATTAAATAAAATAAAATAGATTCTTTTAATTAATTTTAAATAAATTAGAATGAATTCTTTTAATTAATCTTAAATAAATTATAATTGATTCTTTTAATTAATTTTAAATAAATTATAATTGATTCTTTTAATTAATATTAAATATATTATATAGGAATAGTTATTTTTAATTAATAATAAAAAAGTTTATATATATATAAATAAAATAATTTAGTCATTAAATAATTTAATGGTTTTTATGATTAAATTGGAAAAAAAAATTTTTTTCTTTTTAAAAAATATATAATATTTTATTTCATTATATAATATATATAATATAATTATTTATATAAAACTTTATTTACATATTACATATTATATGGATATTTATATTTACATAGTATGTATATATACTAAAATTTTTAGATGAAAAAATATTTATTTTTAAAATCTTCAGAAAGAATATTTTTATCTACTGAATCATCTTTATGTAATACTTCGATAATTTCTCTTTTACTATACTTATTTTCTTCGGCATAAGTAATAATATATTCTTTACCATCGATAACCGTAGAAAAAATAAAGAAACGATAATGTTCGGCTGATTTTTTTAATTTTATATCTTTTTTATTTCATTATAGGAAACTTCAACGGCTAATTGAATAGTTGGTGAAAATAAAATAGTATTACTATCTTTATCTTTACCACTTCTAGCCTTGGTAGTTTCATTTTTGGATGGTAATTTATAACAGAATGTACTATTTAATTTATTAGTAATTCGTGGTTTTAACGATTCAAGAATTTCACGTGGAACTTTTTCATTATTTAGTTGACCAATTAAATTATAAATTAATTCTATACTATTTGTTAATTTCTTAACCGTAAAAGTTTTATCTTTATTATCGATGGATACTTGATTTGCTATAGTATTAAGTACAAGGTCGATAGCATCAATAATTACTCCACGACGAATTTCATTATATCTTTTTTGTGATAAATTTTTAACTACTTCAGACATTTCTTCTTCTTTCTTTTCTTATTTAATAATATTATAAATAAATAAATATATATATATATATTTTTTTTTTCTCTTTATTAATTATTAAAAGATGATTTAAATTTTATAATAATTCATAAAAATCAATTGTTTCACTAAAAAAAATTTAGTCATCCTCTAATCGAATATATTAAATAAAAATTGTAGAACAGAACAAAAGTATAAATATTAAAAATTGTTTGTGCAACTTAAAATCATAAAAATTTAATATTTATTTATTCATTACATCATAGAATTTAATATAAATTTTGTAAAAAAAATAAAAAAAAAAAAAACAAAAAAATAAAATAAAATTTCCATTAATCTAATTAAATATATTCAATTATATTTTAATATATGTATATTGAACCTTTTTTTTTTTTTTTCAAAATAAATAAAAATAGGGTTTATCTATTAATTTATTTAAATACCATCCATATTTTTTTTTAAAAAAAATTTTGTTATCCTTTTTAATATAAATATATTAATTACCATGTATTAATATATTTTATAATTCTATAATATATTATTATAATTATACTATTAATATATATTACGATTATACTCTTAATATATTAATATATTTATTAAAATATTTGTTTACAAATTTTTATTATTAAATGGTTGATCAAAAAAATAAAAAATTATTTGATTAAAGTAGTTCTATATAAGAAAATAATTAATTAATGATAGAAGGGTTAAAAAGTAATTTAGATAATATAAAGTATCAATAATAATACATAATTACATAGATAGATTTTTTTTTTATTTATAATAGACCTAATAATAAATATGGAATATATTGACAGTGATGAAAATTCAATTGAGATTATCAATCAAATGAAAAGTAATAATTATTCTTATTTTCAAACAACTATTCAAAAATTGCATTTTAAACTGTCCAATTCTATTCAAGGTAAGTATTGTAATTCAATTTATATTTCAGAATTCATAAATTTTTTAAATTGTCATTTATTTAATTATGAAATTTCTTTGGAAATAGAAAAAAGATTTAATTTATTAAATATTCATATGTTATATATGATATTTGTAATTAAATATTATATATTTCCAAATTTAAAAGAAGAGGACGTTATTAAAGAAAAATACGTTCAAAAAATTAAAGAATTATTAAGTATTTTCGTTAAAGAATATAATGGCAATTATGAAATTTATTATCTTGATATATTAAGATATTTATATATTTTTAATCTGTTAAGTAATAATAAATTTTGTAATTTTATTATAAATTGAAATTCTTTTAATTAATTATATTTAATAAAAAAAAATAATAATAATAATTTAAAATATTTAATTTTAAAAAAATGAGTATTACAATTTTTATTTATAATTGGGAACTTTTAATTAAAGATGATTCACCATATATAATAGGATTTGGTTACGATAAAACAGAAAATAAAGTATCTATTATTATTAATGATTATCCTTTATATAAATTTTCTGAAATAAACGGTAAAAATTTAAATTTACATTCCATTAAAAGGAATGAAATATTATCGAAAAAACTTTTAAGGCATTACCTTGAAGGTCAAAAGGATGTTTACAAAATAACATTTTGTAATTATTCAGATTATTCTTCTTTTAATTCTTCGCTATTAAACGTAGATATTATCTCATCTTTTCTTGCAGAATGTAACTTGAATACCGTGGGATGGATAGAAATAGAAGAATATCAACCCTCCGCATCGGAACCGATGACAACTTTTGAAAATGAATATATTACTAGTTATAAAGGAATAAAATCTTTAGATATTAACTATTATCCTGAGCCATCAATCCTGTCTTTCGATATTGAATGTATGTCTAATGATTTCGAATCATTTCCAAATCCTTATGTCTACGAAGATTACATATCAACAATAAGTTTGGTATTCAATTATAAAGACAAGAAAGAAAATATTGCCATATGCGTAAAATTCGAAGATAATATCAATGTTATTAATAAAAGTACTACCTCTGAAAATATCGATAAGAATTTCATTCCATTTGTCGATATAAATAAGTTTAAAAAAGCGTGTAACGAACAAAGTATTTTTAATTTTGATATTAAAAAATACGAAATACCAAATAATAATAATAATAATAATAATAATAGTGAAAATAAAAGTAAAAATTGTAATAGCGAAAGCGAAATTGAAAATAGTAATAATAATATATGTAATAATATTAGTTATAATAATAATAATAATCATGAAAATTCATGTAATAATAATAGATATAGTGATAGTGATAGTTATAGTGATAATAAATGTAATGATACATATAATGATACATATAATGATACATGTAATGATACATGTAATGATACATGTAATGATATATGTGATGATAATGAAAATTCCTGTAATTATAATAATTATTGTAATAATAAAGATATTTCTGAAAATAATTGTGAATTAAGTAGTAGATATGATAGATTAAAGTGTATTTTAATGGAAAATAAAAGTTATAATGGTTATGTGAATGAAAGATTTAATAAATTAAAGAAAATTTTAAATAATAGTAATAATCATGATATTTTTACTAAAAAGAAATCAAAAGAAGATAAAAGTAAAAATTTTGAAGATATAGAAGTATTTATAAAAAAACAAGAATTTAATAAAAATAATAAAAAAATAAAAATTTAATAAATAATCCTGGAATAAATAATGAATTTAATTATGATATAATTTATGTGTCTACTGAATATGAATTAGTGTGTAAATTTTTTGAAAAAATAAAAGAATTAGATCCAGATATTATTATTGGATATAATACATTTGGATTTGATTACAAATATTTAGCGCAGAGAGCAGGAATGTATCTAATTATAGATGAAAAGGATACACCATTTTGTGCAAGTCGAATTAAATCGAAACGTTCTAAATTTAATAATTTAATAGATAATGAAATGGAATTGTTTATTCCAGGTCGTATAGCAGTAGATATGTTTAAATATGCTAAATCATTAAATTTACCATCTGCCAGTTTAAACTACGTTGCAGAAAATTTATTAAACGAAAATAAAATTGACCTTCCTTACAAAAAAATGTTCCATTTAATTTATCAAAACAACGAGGATACGTTGAAAGAAGTGGCAAAATATTGTATTATGGATTCCATTTTAACGTTAAATATATTTAATATTTCTCATCAATGGATTCAACTATTAGAAGTGGCCAAGATATCAAGAATTCGTATCGACGAAATTTATAAGACAGGACAAAGTAAAAAATTTTCCAATCTACTTTATAAATACGCCTACGATAACGATATATGCATTGATATAGATAAATCTTATATCAAAGGATATAAAGGAGCAACGGTAATCGAACCAATATCTGGTGTATATAATTATTGTACTATGTTGGATTTTACAAGTTTATATCCTAGTGTAATTATAACTCATAATATATGTTACACTACTTTAATTGATAGTAAAGAAATTCATAAATATCCTAAAGAGTCGTATCATAAGATTGATATAGGGGATGACAAAGTATATTATTATACGAAAAAACATATAGGAATCTTGCCACGAATGATGAGAATATTATTATCAGAACGTATACGGTATAAAAATTTAATGAAAAGTTCATCCGGTTCTGATTATATCATTTATGACAAAAGACAATATGCCTTAAAAATTCAAGCCAATTCTATTTATGGATGTCTCGGTTCAAGTTCATTAAAATACTTGAGATTTTTACCAGGCGCAGAATGTACCACAGGAATGGGTAGAAATTATCTAAATAAAACTATAAATATTATTCAAGCCTACACAAATTTTAATGTTATTTATGGCGATACAGATTCTTGTTTAATAGAATATAAAAAGGAAAACTTGAATAATTTTAAAAAAGACAGTGACAATGACAATAATGATAATGGCAATAACAATAATGATAATGACAATAACTGTAACAATGACAATGACAATGACAATAGTAATAGTAATATAGATAGCAAAAGTAATGATACTATTAATGATTTTGATATTGATAAATTTATTGAAGAAAGTAAAAAAGTTGCAAATTATGTCACCAATTTATTACTAGAGGGTATGCATTTAAAATATGAAAATACTTTTTCAAGAATGCTTATTATTTCTAAAAAGAAATATTCTGGTATTTTAGCTAATAAGTCTGAATTATACATAAAGGGTATAGATCTCATTAAAAAAAATACATGTATATTTATTCGGGATTATTATAAAATATTCTTATATATGATACTTTATAATTATCCTGAAGATTTAATCATGAAAAAAGTATTGGAAATGAAGGATGAAATAAAATCTGGTGAAGTTCCTCTCGATAAATTGGTAATGCGTTTATCCATTGGATCAAAATATGTAAATAAATCGTACTATGTATTATTATTTGTTAATAATCACAAAAAATATAATCTTGATTATAAAGTGGGTGAGAAAATTAACTATATTATCGTCGATACAAATACATTTTCATTTAACAAAAATTCTGAATTATTAGGTGATAAAATTATGTCTATGGATTTATATAATAATATTTGTGAACAAAAGCGTAAAGATAAAAACATTATTTTACCAAAACCCGATTATGAATATTATTATACTCATTACATTCTAACTGGACTTAAGAATTTATTAAATACCTATAGTAATGAAATTAGTAAGATACTTTAAATAAATTGTATATAAAATATCATAATATCATAATATCATAATATAATGTAAATTTAATATTATTTTAATAATTAATAGATATCAAAATATTAAAAAAGTTATCCATAAAAAATATAATAAAATAATTATAAATTTATCCTTCAATTCTATATTTATATATTTATATTTTTAAAATTTCATTTATTTATAACCTATATTCATATAATTTTTTAAAATTACATTTTATTTATAATACATCTATTTTTTAAAAAATTTATTTTTACACATAAATATTCTAACATTTATAAAAATAAAAATATATATATACATTAAAATTGTACTACTTTTATTATATATTATATTTATTTTACTTTATTTTATTTTATTTTATTTTATTTACTTTTAAAAAATTAAATAGATACACTTATTAATTAAAATAATCAACAACAATTAAAATTACTAATTATTTTTACATGTTATATACTATAAATATTAAAGAAAGAAAGAAAAAAAAAAGTATTATAGAATAATTTTATTAAAATAAATTTTTAATTATCACATAAATTCATTAATTTATGCAAAAAAAATTTTTTTATTTATATTTTATCATTATATATACCAGTAATAAGTTTAGCAGATACAGTAGATAAATTATCTTCAACACCATATAAAACAGTTCGAATGATATTAAGTGGATCTTCAAAAGACAATTGAGATATAAATGGATAATTGTTATTTCTCATTCCAAAACGTGACATAGGTGTAATAGAGTCATTACGACACATAAAGTCGGTAAGTAAGTCAATATGTTGAGTACTGTGAATGGAATTATCAGTATTTGTAATACGTTTTAATTGTTTTAATATGCTTTGCTTTCGTAAATCGTTATCCACTTTTTTTGTATTACTATAAGTGATATAATGAGAACGATCAGGATCAATATATTCATTTTCGAAAAGAGGATCAAGGTCTGTTCCAATCACTTCTATATAAAATTCATCTCCACGATATTTAGAAGAAACTTTCTTGACACCTTTAGTTCCTGTTAATGTAACGTTATCTAATAAGTTCTTAATATTTTCGTAGTTAAGATAAATATAATTACTATCAAGTATTAAATACCTTTCTTTTTCATCAAATTCAATATTATTAGATATTAAATAATTGAATAAAAACTTATTAGTGATTTTAGATTCATTATCATTTTTTTCAGTAGTATTTATTTCATTATTTGTATCATTATTACTTTCAATATCTTTACTTGTATCATCTTTATTATTATTACTTTTAGTATTTTTACTTGTATCATCTTTATTATTATTACTTTTAGTATTTTTACTTGTATCGTCTTTATCATTATTACTTTCAGTATTTTTACCATCTTTTTCAAAAGATGTTTCCTTTATCTTGTAAATACATAAAATATCTGAATCAACTAAATATTCTATTCCTTTACTATCTAACCAATTTAAAAATTTAGAAGCCGGCTGAATGAATTCGATATATAAAAGGTCAAGATTAATAGTGGAATCCCAAGTAGCCATATTATTATTAGTTTCTTTCAAATACTTTTTAATACGCTGAAGTATTAAACTTGGATGCATTTTAAGACTATAGATAACATGGGGATAAAGATAAAATCTTAAATTGAAACCGTCATAAACGACATCTAATACTACACGATTTAAATTTACATATTTCATACTATTTAAAATTTTTTGTCTTAATGTATCATCATAGTCTCCTGGTTTTAAATAGAATTCTACTGTACTAAAGTCGAATTTATTATGCGTTATCTTATACAATTCTTTTAAACCATTAATATTTTCATCACCACCGGAAAGTTTATGAAAATAACTTAAAGCAGATTGGGTAACTGGTTCTCCAATAGATTGTGCTGCTATGATTCCAACATGAGTTTTGGATTTTACTTTACGGCTATTTATACGTTTTATAATAATTTCAGCAAATGCATCTGGTTTAAAATTTTCAGATTTTGGCTTTTTTTCAAGATATTTTCTTATTTTCAAAAGAGCACTTTCAACGTATGAAATAAATTGTTCATTTTCATCTTTATATTGATTTAAGATTTTGTTACATATATAATTAATATCTGTTTCAGAAATATTTTTTGCCATATTTTGATTTTATATTTTTTAAACCACCTTCTAACTTTATTATTTAACTTTTATATTTTTATTAATTTTTAATCATTTTATCAACGGTATTCTCATTATATCTTATCTTTTATATTGTGTATTTAATTTTTAAATTTAAATAAATAAATAAATAAATAAATAAATAAATAAATTAATAAATAAATAATTAAATAATAAATAAATAATTAAATAATAAATAAATAATTAAATAATAAATAAATAATTAAATAAATAAATAATTAAATAATTAAATAATTAAATAATTAAATAATTAAATAAATAAATAATTAATTAAATATATTACTATTAATATGTAATACATAAATTCATATTTAATAATATCAGTAGATATAAAATAATATTTTTATTTATTATAGTTATAGATATTTAAAAACATTATGGTAAATTATCTTTTTAAAAAATTATTATAGATATATACATATATAATTTTTTTTTTAAAATATAAGAAAATCAGAATTATTTTTATTAGAAGAAAATATGGAACCATCCATATTTCTATTTATTAACAAGTAAGGTATATTTTTAATCATATCAGATTTATAGGAAACAGTTGTAGCTGTACATGGATAATATATATCACCTGACCATACACCAAACATAATTACTTTATCATTTTTTTCTTCATTAGATATACTATTATAGTGATAGGCAGTTATATTATCAATACATTGGTATAAATCGGATAATTCTGGTAATAAGGATTCTAGCTGATGTGATTCTATAATAGGTACTTTGGGAATTAGGTTTAAATAGGTGGAATACCATAAATAACGTTTACTATTTTCTATATTTTTTTCAGCTATAAGAACAGTTTTATTATTTTCTACCACATATTGTCCAATAAATTCTTTTAAACAATCGTTATCAACGATGGATATTTTATGAGCCTTATACAACGTAAATATGGCACTTACAAATTCATCGTTTAAATGATGTAAACTCGATGAGGAAGAAATAATAAATTCATATCTATAATTTGGAAAGGTATATAATTTAGTGGTATTAAGCATTATGACAACGAAAGGAAAAGAAGAATTATAATTGTATGTGTAATTAGATACAGCGTAAGGATATAATTTTGGGATAATATCTACAGACAAACCTAAAACATTTACATCCTCCACCGAACTTAATTCTTTTTCAAAATATTTTGAATTTCGAATTTTAGTTTTTATCACTTTTATAAGATCTTTTTGAGATGGTAATTTTAAATAGGTTTTGCATATTGGACATGATTTAAATTCAATTAATGGATCTGTAATATCAATGGCAACTCTAAACAGATTAAATACTTGAAGTCTATAAGGAATAAATAGAGTTGAAGGGAAAATACCTCTAGAATATTCATTGAGCTTATAAGTAAGATTCGAATAGGTTACACCTCTTTTTTCAGTATATTTTCTAATGACGGTAACACATTTTGGAATTCCATCATCGGCTATTTTTTCGTTAAAAACTATGGTGATAGTATAGCCAGAGTTTAAAGGGGCCATGTAATAATTACCATTCCATTGAACATACTTTATATTGTTTTCATCACAATAGTCTTTGTCAGCAAGGACCGGTAAAACCCTATTTTCATTGTTAAAATATCTTGTATAATATTTAAAAAATAATCTATTATAATTTATTTTAATTGGCACATTAAGTAACGGAAGCTTTTTCATCTTTTCTATATGAAAATCAATATAAAGTAAATATAAATAGTTTAAAACAATTTCAATAGTCTTGTACATGTACCATTCTAAATCTGGAAGATGTATAACCTCTTTAAATTGTTTCCAATTATTATACATGTTCATTAACACTGTTGTATTGTATATACGGATGGTATAAACCGCCTTTTCTTGATTGGCTAATAATCTTTCATTTTCATTAGTATATATATTTAAATGTAAACCGTATTGATAGAGCATAAGATTAAATAATTGGTAATTTATACTAATAGGATAATTAAATGATACTATCGAAGAATTAAATTGAATAAACGTGTCATTCCTAGAAATATGGAATAGAGGTAAGATTTGTAAAATAAAGTCATACGAATCTTTTTTCTTAAAAGTTATTTCTTCTTCCGTAATTGTTATGACATCATGACATAATTTTATCAAAATATAATTCGGATATTTTTCACTAGGTTTTTTCATATCAGATTTTATCAATACTTTTTCGTAAGGATACGTCTCCTTAAAGTATTCATTAAAAAAATGTTGATATTTGATTCCTTCAGTAAAGCAAATAACGTATTGAAACATTTCTGATATATTTTGTTTTATTAAATTATGATAAGCTTCCTTAAATAATTTATATGGAATATTTACGTCCATACAAAATGAAGTTTTAGTAGTATCATTTAAATAATACTTATACTTTAAATCTTTACTATTAACAAGATTTTCTAAGGCATCAATAAAATTAAATAATGATTTTTGCTTTTCAAGAATATTAATTTTTTTATTACTTTTACGTTTAATAATGGTATATCTATCATTTGAATATTGATTACAATCAATAATACTAATACCTTCAAAAAAGGGATATACTTTTTTGTTGATTTGTATATTTAATAGATTTGGAAGGGAATTATAATTGGTAAGAATACTACGAATAAACTCTACGATATTCATTATGTACCATAAATAAAACTCGAAAATAATACTTTACTGTAATAATATAAAATATTTTATCATTTTACATCATAATAAATAACCATATTATTATTCTTATCGTATTTTATAATTTTTATTGGATAATTACTGTAATGTTTTTTTTTCTTTTAAATTAAAATATTAATTTTTTAAACTGAAAAAAGAAATTTTTATAATTTATGTAAAGTATAAAGTGTATAAATTAAAATTTTAATCTATTTTAACAATAAAAAAATAAACAAAAAAATTAATCAAAAGTAAGATTTTTATTAATAATAATGGATAATAATTCTTTAGATAAATTTTTTGAAGAATCGCCTTTATTTAAGGAAGAAAGATTAAGTGAAAAAAAGAAATTAAATTTAATAGATGATAAAGTAATAAATTCTATGTCTATGGATGGTGCCTTGCGTTGTAAGAGATGTAATAATAATAACATTGTAATGAAACGTCTACAAATTCGTCGAAGTGATGAAGCAGGCCATTTAGTATATTATTGTTTGAACTGTAAAAGAACAATTTAAAATTTTTAATAGGTATAGGTGTTACTTTTATAGTAAAAATAAATTGGTTTAATATTGTTTAATATTTAATAAATAATATTAAATTCTGTTTTAAAATAAATTCCCATTGAAATTAAGAAAAAAAATTAATTTTTTAAAAACTTAAAATAACAATATTTATATCACAAAATTTTAGTAGATTTTTAATGTTTAACCTTTAATAATTCTTTAAAATAAAATATTTAACTAGGATGCTTTAAATATATATTTTTATATAAATTTAATTAATATCAATATATTACCTTTATACTATTTTATTTTTTTTTTTTTTTTAATAATTTTTAAATTTTTTTTTTTTACTTAAAAATTATGATTTGTGTAAAATGATAAATTAAAATTTATATTATTGTTAAATACTAAAATAATAGATTACCGTATTAATATTTTTTACTAAATTTAATAATAAGTATATTAAAAAAATATCAAAATGGAAAGTAATCATGAAAAAACACCAGAACAACTTATTAAATCTTTAAATTCTTTAAACAAGTCAAATAATTCACGAATAGAGTATTATAAACGTTTACTTTTATCATGTAGTACAGATATCGCATTTCAAAGTATGATAACAACCCTTAATTTTAAAGAAGTTGTACCCTTACCAAAAAATAATAGTATGTTTAGATTTGTTGTAAAATGCTTTAATAATAGTAATAATGTGATTTTAGGACCGGTAAAAAATAATTCAGAGATCACTGTAGCAGATTTACCTTCTTTATCTATTCCAATGTCGCATTATCATCTTAATAAAAATAATTTCGTTCAAGACAATTTTATCCATCGAATTTCCAATGATGAAACTGTACCTATGAAAAAATTTATCGAGCGTATTCGATTTATCGATACTCGTATTCAAATGCTAATTACCGATTATATTAAAAATGTTGATATGTCTTCTCCTATTTTAAAAACAAAATTATAACTAATTTATATTTTATTTAATTATTTAAAAAGAAAAATATTATTTACATAAAATATTAGGTTTACTTATTTTTTTTTAAAAAAAAAAAATTATTTACATAAAATATCAAGTTTAAATTGCTTTAAGGAAAAATTATTTACATAAAATATCAAGTTTAAATTTCTTTAAAAAAAAAATTATTTACATAAAATATCAAGTTTAAATTTTTTTTAAAAAAAAAATATAGTTATAAAATATTTTTAAATATAATTAATATTTATCAACATTTATATTTCTTTTTTATAATATTACTATGAGATTATATTTAAATAAATATTCTTCCCATATTTCAATAATACTCATTCTGTCCATTTTAATTAATAAGGAAAAAGAAGATAATAATTGATGCAATAAAAATGCTTGACGTGGTCTTTTATTGCAATATTCTTCTATGTTGCTATTAGTAACAATATTTAAAATATGGTTTATAAGTAACCTGTATTTATTCTCTTCATTATGGTCTATATTTATTTTTTTTAAATCATCGACTGAAATTTTTGTATAGTTAGGAATTGGTGATAATATATTTTCCATATCATCATAACATATCGAATAAATCATCATTTCTAAAAGATCCATCTTTTTATAAATATTAAAAATATTTCGTCCACGATTAACCGTACAAACACTGTCAGATTTTAAATTTTTTTGATTGCAGAAATTTAATTGACTATTTAAATCGCGATATCTTATAGTAAAATCATTACATAAAATATAGACATACTTGCAACGATGATTTATCCGTTTTATCCTTTCATTTTCGTAATGGTTTTTCATAGTTAATGCAATAATATATAATTTGGCCGTATTTTTTAATATATTCCATTTATTAAACTGTTGATCGGTGTAAATAATATTTGAAGTAAATTCATCAACAGTTTGCTTTTTATTACTGAGATAAGAGTTATTTTTAATACATGATAAATAAGATATATAAATAGAGTGATCATATTCTTTCCAATAAGGATAAAATATTTTTTTAATATTCACTAAATTATATTGTAAAGCATATTTTAATATTTCAAATATCTCAACATAGGTATATTTAGTAATTTGTTTATAAAATTTTTTATTCCTATTATTTTTTAATAATTCTTCTAAAGTTAATATTTCTTCCTTATTGACATTAATATTTAGTGTGGTGATATCGGTAATTTCTGTTATGGTAGAAGTAGATAAACTTTTTCTATTTTTATTCTTTATCTTTTCATTGGAATAAACGGTAGGAATATTATTAGAAATACTAGTTTCCACAAAGTCAAGGTTATCATCTAAAGGATAGTTTTTTGAATTTTTACGATATAACATTCCACGAGAATAACTAAGGATACCACCAGCTACTACAATATTATTATTTTTAATGAATTCTATTAATTTTGGTAAAAGGAAAGAATTGATGATTGGCATTTTCTCCATAAGATCTTCAAGACTTATAAAATCGAATAATGAGAAATGTGCTTCCAGTACTTTATTTATCTCCTCTAAAAATTTTGGTAAAACTTTATTTAAATATATAGAAGAATATTGTGGTATAGCATTTGGAATTGGAATTAAAAAATTATTTGTATTACAATTTTTAGTAGTAGGTGTAATTTCATTAGTTATATTGGTTTTATTTAATTCTAATTTCATGGTATTGCTATTTATGTTATTGTTTTGACCTGTATCTTTTAAAGTAGAATTGACTAAAAATTCAATAGAAGCATTTTGTAGTGCTTTCTTATATTTTAACGCTTCCTTATATTTATTTTCACAAATTCTATATTTAACATAATCGATGCTATATGCTATGGAGTTGGAACATTCCACATGGCCATCATAAGCCATATATAAATAAATGTTGACAAATCGTTGATCTGGAGGAAATGAATCGTGTGAGCCAACGCGACGAACACGTCCTATAATTTGATGGATCTTTTCATAATTCCAATGCGGTGTTAATAGATGTAATTGTCGGACATTCATAATATCAACACTTTCTGATAATATATCACTACCTAAAAGTACTTTAATTCTTGATCCATCTTTATTACTTGAATCGTTAAATATATTTAAACGTTCCATTACGTTTGGACATAATCGTTTATCACCAGTAATAAAAGTAAAATTCCATCGTTTATTATTATTTTGTTGTTTTTGCATTGGCTTCGATTCAAGATTTTCAATATAGGTGAGAGAATCATTATGAGGATTACTCTCTAAATCCCAATTATTCAGTGCTACTTTATGACCATATTTCATAGAAGATTTTGTATCGTATACATAATTATAACCCATGGAACAAAGTAATGCTGAAAAATAATATATACCAACATCATGGATAATGTTACAGTAAATAAATACTGGACCGTCTGGACCATCTGAACTATTTATTTCTTCTAAACAATGATACAATTTACAGCAATAATTTTTAATATCAGTCGATTGTTGTCTTATCACATTTTGTAAAATGGGATTACTATGAATAATTTGGTTATTTTTTAAAATGTAATCTGTTGACGTTTTAGATAATGGTTTGGATGAAGATGCTTTTGACATTGCTTTATGATGGGTGGAATTATCATTATTTAAACGAATGACACCAAGAGTTGCCTTCACATACTTTATCCCAATATTACATATATTGGTGATAGACTCTTGGATAAGATTTTGATAATTTGCAAGTTGAACTCCTTGCATAGGTACTTTTACTATTTTATAGTGTTGAATACCTGGTACAGATGATCCAATAAAGTTTAGCAAAGTATCCGATGGACTTAATCCATAATAGGATAAATGTCCACGCATTATTTCTTCCAATTTTTCAGGGGTTAATACTTTATCGCTTTTGAAATTAGGTTTCATTAATTTTATAAAATTCGTCATTTCATTATAATTATCAAAGATTGGTGTAGCTGACATAAAAATGATTAGACCTTTATTAATATGATTTAAAAGTAAAAGTAATTGATGATAGATAATCTTATTACCTAGTGTATTACGAAAATGATGGACTTCATCAACTATAATTAACCTCTCATCATAAACAGAATAGGAAGAATTAGTGTCATTCTTATTCCCATAATCTTCATTAATGGACTTACAAAATGTTAGGTACGTATGAAATTCAATATACTTTTTAATAAATTGTTGATAATTATTAATGTTTGGTAGAGGAGTACTATACTTAAAAGTGAAAGAATACCACGATTTGACACGTTGTGTAAATTCCATAATAGATTCTTTACTTTTTACAAGAATAATGCTTGGTTTATGATACACATTTATAAAGTTTAATATTATCCATAGAGCTGTAAATGATTTTCCAGTTCCTGATGAATGATATATTAAAAAACGACGTACAATTTCATTTTCAGGAGACATATACCTTATAGGTAATATTTGGTATCTTTTCATATGAACATTTTCTTCTATTAACCGATCATTAGTATAAACTTCTGAAAATTCACGAAAACTAGATAATTTATTTATATCAGGATAGGTGATTCAATTCCAGTCACCAATCATGTCATAATTTATTTTAAAAACATCTGACAACGGTACCGAATGGCCTTCCCAACCGTCCCCATAATATAATATAATATAATATAATTATAATATAATATAATATAAAATAAAATAAAAAAAAGACACTATAATATAATATATATTATTCTATATAATATATATATATATAGTAATATATATAACAATATATTTAATTAAGTAAAATATAAAAATATAATATTTAAAAAATTATTTTACAACAAAATTATATCATTTATATCAATATAATAATTTTGTTATTAAGTACTCTTATCAATTACCTATTGCATTATATTATATTAAATTTTAATATACATAATTTTATTTTTATATTTTTTAACCAATAGTTTTTCAAGTATGGATTTAAAATTTTTAAAAATAAAAATTTTAGATCAATATTAAAAACTTTAAAAATTATATTAAATTTATAATTGAAAACCTTTCAAATGATAAATTTTATTTTATAAAAATAAGCAAATACATTGTAAAAGATAAACCTTTTATATTTTATTTATTACAAATTTTTTTATTTATATTTGCTATAAAAAAAAAAATTAAAGAAAATGGAAAACTTAACAAATTATTATAATGAAGTGATAGACATAGTTTGTAGTAAAGCTGTAGAAGTTTTCAATAGCAATTACAATCTTAATATTAATAAGGACAATATTTTAAATAATCTAGTCAATGAAAATGATACTCAACCACCAACTAAAGAAATGACTAAGCTTAATTTAAATGATACCTGTATAGGAGTGAAAAGAAACAAAACTAATTGTACTAATAAAATAATTCCTGGACATATGTATTGTAGTATTCATATTCGTTTGGAAGGAAAGTTACCATTAAACAAGTATATAGAAAATGTAGCCAACACTCTTAAATATGAACATAAGGCTAATGTGGTATCTTTAGGAAATCAATGGATGAATAAACATAATGACCAAAAGACAAAAGATGAAGAAAATTCATTAAGATGGCCCATATCCATCAAAATAAAGAATAATTCGCCATTAAGGTCTTATATTTTATTTTTTAATGAATTTACAAGCTATCTTGGTGCAGGAATCCTTGTTATTCAGTATTGCTCTAATGACGGTAAAAAGCAAAGCAATTATTTTATGGCAACTCATTATGTAGAAGTTAATAAATACTCTGGAAGACTTCGTTCAGACTTGTATGCAAAGATGACATTAAAGTCTATTACTTCACTTCAAGAGAAACCAATTTTTAATAAAATGAAACAATTTCTCAGTGAATATGGTATTCCTTATGATATTAATGATATAAATAAACGTAATGGGGATATTAGTGAATATAATCCTGTAGTAGTATATAATAAGATTAATAAAATTCTTAATGATCATTACAATATTTTATACTTTAATTATGATGCCTATATCAATTCAAATGTTGATAATAATTAAAGAAGAAAAAAAAATAAAAGATAACATGATAAAAAAATATAATAAAATGAATGTAATAAATGAATTGAAATAAAAATATTTCTATAATTAAATAATTTTAAATTTTAATAATTTATATATATATATCATAAAATATATTTTATTGACTTTAATTTATTTTTAATTTTTTAATATTAAATAATTCATTAAACATGTATATAATTTAATGTTTTTTTTTCGTAATACTTATTATATATATATATTTATTTATTTTTAAAAAAATAAAAATTCAAATATTGAAAATCTTTTTTAATTTTTTAAAAAGAAATTTTTTCAACCAATTATAAAAATATTCTTTTTAAAAATAAATATTTAAATTAATTCCTTTAAATATGAATTATAATAATTTATGAATTCTTTTTTAAAAACAATAAACCATCTTTTGAATTTATGTACAATATATAATATACTTATAATATAATATTATAAAACACAAAATAATTTATTATTTTTTTTAAAAAAAAAAAAAGTTATTATATATATAAAATAATAAAAAATAATATTTAATAATTATTAATTTATATTATTTATTTCTATAATTATTCGTTCGTTTATAAACAACAATAAATTTTATAATGTGTAATATATACATAGGATATATATTTATAAGATATTAATATTACAAATTTTTCAATATGAATAAACCCATATAATTTTCATAGAATATTCATATATTTTACTACTAATTTCTATCTTTGCTTTTAAAAAACTCATCACTTTATTTTTATTTTTATTTTTTTTTAATTGTTTATTTTATTTTATTTTATTTTAGTTTAGTTTAGTTTAGTTTAGTTTAGTTTATTTATTTTATTTTATTTTAGTTTAGTTTAGTTTAGTTTAGTCTAGTTTAGTTTATTTATTTTATTTTATTTTATTTTAGTTTAGTTTAGTTTAGTTTAGTCTAGTTTAGTTTATTTTATTTTATTTTTTTTTTATTGTTTTTTTTTTTTTTTTTTAATTTTATTATTATTTTTAATTTTATTTTATTAATTTCTATTTATAATTAAATTATAAATATTATTTTAATATTCATTTATGATTTATGAATATATAAAGATAGAATTTTATTTTTAATATTTTATATCATTATTTTTTTTCTTTTTTTTAGTTTTTACATATTCCATAATCCTTTTGGCATTTACCACGGCAGTAGTCATTGGTTTTTCCACAGAAACCCCATTCGCTACAACATTCCTCTTCGTTTAAACAATTTCCAAAGTATTTAGCACCACAACGTCCACCAACTTCACAACGTCCAAAATCACCTTGACATCCATCACTACAGTATTCGCTAGTTTTACCACAATATCCATGTTTACTACAACATTCACCTTTATTACAAATAGCATTAACTTTAGAACCACATTTGCCATCTGCACGTACTGTTGGAGTAGGAGTAACAGTAGTTGTAGTTTTCTTAGTGGTTGTAGTACTACCAGGATAGGAAGTACGAATTTCCCAATATTGATCATTGTTATTTGAATTACATGTATTCATATTTAAACGAGTTTCAGTAGCACTACCTGTATTTAAGATACCCATACATAACTTCCCATTATATGGAGGTCTTATAGTATTTGAAGAGAAACTATCTCTCATAAGAATATCTTCACTTTTACAAAATCTCATATTAAGACCACCTGTACTTGGTACAGTATTAGCAATACACCAACCATATTCTACCGATTTAAAGAAAAGATCTCCAGAAACAGGAATTTCCCATTTAGATTTAACTGTATTGTCACAATTATTCATGATAGGTCTGTTGTTAAATTTAGTACCAGATAACAGACATTTATTTAATTTTTTATTGTAAATCCATACAGTACGAGTTTTAGCATTAAAAGTATCCATTGGATTTTTATCCCATATTTCCCATTTTTGATCATTAATAATATGTTCAGGGTTTCCATCATAGGGTTTATTTTCACAAGTTCTTACGGAAATATCACCAGTATAAGGAGAATTACCATTTCCGATACCGACACAATTATTTTTAGTATTGAATGGAAGGATAAACCCTTTTTCAGAATCATATTCAAATATACTATTTTCTTTACAATCACCAACTATAATTTTTCCATTAGCAAGACTTAAGCATCGATTGGTATTATAATCGGTAAAGAAATATCCTTTAGGATAAGGTGAGATGTACCATAAAAAGTTACTTTTATCTTCACAATCTTTTAGAACAGCTGGTTGATTTGTTTTGGCTTGGGCATATAAACATTTATTAGTAATACCATTATAGATAAATTTAGGTTTAGCGTAAGGATCAACGGTAGGTATACTTCCAGTAGTTGTAGTGGTTTTCTTTGTACTAGTAGTTTTCTTACTACTAGTAGTATTTTTTGTATTTTTTTTAGTAGTAGTAGTAATTGTTTTCTTATTAGGATTTGAATCAAGAATAGCCCATACCTGATCATCATATATTTCTTTTTCACAGTCATAAAATTTTACATTATTTCTTACTTTATATAATGAAATATCATAAGGACTGTTTTCAGAACTACTTATTGAATTTCCAAGACATAGATTTTCTTCTAATATACTTTCTATAGTTCCGTAGTTCTTGCTGTAAAGTAAAATAGCATTTTCATCACAATCACCCATCACTAATTTAGAATGATCATTATCAGTAACTCTCATACATAAATCCATGTTGCTTTTTGACTTGAAATAACTTCCTTCTTTGGTATTTATAATATACCACTGATAGTTATCTGCATTATCACATTTTTCATAAGTTGGAATTCGATTACTAAATTCTGGAGCATATAAACAATTATCAGTATATTCATTATATATCCATACAGGTTTAGCAGTGGGAGTAGATTTTATTGTAGTAGTAGTTTTCTTAATAGTAGTAGTACCATTTTTAGTAGGTTTTCTACTTGATATTTCCCATATTAATTTTTCATTACTTCTATTACACTCATTTAATTTTATGTATTCATCGTATTTATTATCCCCAGCTCCTAAACACATATCATCATCATTTTTAATAAATTTATGTTTTTCATTATAATACATAACAGTATCTTCGTCACAATTACCTAACATTATTTCATCATCAATAACTGATATACATTTATCAGTATCAGCTGCATATCTTATAATAGTATTATCATCATTTTCATCAAGATACCATTTATTAATTTTACTATTACCACAAACATCATATGTTATTGTGTTATCAAAAATACTTTCACCAGATAAACAACTATCTAAATATTCATTGTATATCCAAATAGCCGCTTGATTATTATTGCTGTTTAAACTTTCTGGTAAAGCAATAATTTGATTTAAAACGCTAAAGATGATAAATAATTTAAAAAACATTTAAATAATAAAATATTAGTTTAAAATTTATAAATTTTTTTTAAAAAAATCATTTTATAATTAATATTTAATATTATAATTTACATTGTAAAATAGATAATAAGATATTAGTAATTTAAATTAATAATTTTAAAAAAAAAAAAAAAAAAAAAAAAAAAACTCATAAAGAAACTTTTTTATTAAGTCTAAAATAAAATATTTCTACAAATATTTTACTAATTTTAATAAAAAGAAAAAAAAAAAAAAAAACAAGATATTAAAGAATTGGTTTTGAACACTACTGTATCTTCATCAAAATAAAGTAGTAGTAGTTTTCTTAATAGGTTTTGAATTCGACATAGTCCATATCTGATCTCATGTATAAAGAGTTAAAAAAATTTATTGTAAAATCAAGATAATTATGTAATAAACTATGTTACTCTTCTTGATGTACATGACAAATTATTGTATTTATAATTATATCCATGTATTATATAATTTTTATATTATAATTATAATATTTATTACTTTATAAATTCATGTGAATGTGGTTTTAAATTAATAAATTTAAACTAAAAGGAAAAAAAAAAACTATTTACTAAATTCATATAATCTAATAGATCTACAACTTCATTAATTACATACATTTTAATATATATATATTTACATCGAGTCTAAAAAAACAGTGTATTGAATTTTAAAAAATATCTTAATTATTTAAGATATCTTTCTTATTAATTTTTAATATGCATAATGTATAACGAGTTTTATTTTATTTTATTTTATTTTATTTTATTTCATTATTTATTTATTTTATTTTATTTTATTTCATTTCATTATTTATTTATTTTATTTTATTTTATTTTATTTTATTTTATTTTATTTCATTATTTATTTATTTTATTTTATTTTATTTCATTTCATTATTTATTTATTTTATTTTATTTTATTTTATTTTATTTTATTTTATTTCATTTCATTATTTATTTATTTTATTTTATTTTATTTTATTTCATTATTTATTTATTTTATTTTATTTTATTTCATTTCATTATTTATTTATTTTATTTTATTTTATTTTATTTTATTTTATTTTATTTCATTATTTATTTATTTTATTTTATTTTATTTCATTTCATTATTTATTTATTTTATTTTATTTTATTTTATTTTATTTTATTTTATTTCATTTCATTATTTATTTATTTTATTTTATTTTATTTTATTTCATTATTTATTTATTTTATTTTATTTTATTTTATTTTATTTCATTTCATTATTTATTTATTTTATTTTATTTCATTATTTATTTATTTTATTTTATTTCATTATTTATTTATTTTATTTTATTTTATTTCACTATTTATTTATTATATTTTTATTTTATTTTATTTTTAAATTTATTTAATATTTTTATTATACTACTACTATAATATTATTTAAATTAATAGGAATAACAGGAAATATATATATATTAAAAGATATTAATTTAATATATCTTCTATATTATCTATTAATTCCCACTTTTGTTTTTCATTATTTCTATCACATGTACTAAACCTTACATAAAATTGAGAATATGGGTCATCGTTATCATCAATACCACTAATACATTTACTATCATTTTTTATATAATTATACTTTTCAATATATTTCAACCTAGCATTTTCATCACAATTACCCATTACAATTTTACTTTTATTAAGTCTCATACAGAATTTTTCTTTATATGCTGATTTGAAATAAAAATCATCACCTACAATCTCGATAATCCATTTAGATTTAATGGAATCATCACAATCTTCATAAGTTACACGTTCATTTAAGATAGCATAAGGATATAGACATTTATTGTAATATTTATTATATAACAACACAGCATTTGATCTAAAATTAGATATATCATTTATAGGATATTTCCATGGTATTTGATTACTACCAAGATCCCAAACAATACCATGATTTTTTTCTTCACAACGTAATCTACTGCTATTAGACTTATTACGGGACAAAAAATTATCTATATCATCATTATTTTTATCTCTAAATGAAATACTATTAGATCCAACAACAATTTTATATAAATAAGCTGATTTGTTTGAAGTATATTTTATTTCAGTTGATATTTGCATTTTGTGATCTCTATAAATTAATTTACCTCCTAAAATAATTACTGAATAATCTCCACAATATAACATTTCTCCTTCTTTAAAAGATTGACCAATTTTTATTTCATTGGCATCATATGGTCTATTAGTAATACTTTTATTTGTTGCCCATTTATATTCACCAGTACTTGATCTTAAAATTAAATTTTTATTTTTAATGTATAAATAGTAATAATCATCTGGTTTATAGTATTCCTTATGTAATATATATTGACCGTTATTTAACTCAATATTACCTTCATTAGTTAAAGATACTGAAAATATAGGATCTTTGATTTTAGTATATTTTGCTAAATCAAACTTTTCATCTTCTCCAAACTTATTATTTTCCATAAAATGTAGTAAATTGTCATAAAAATTAATAAATCCATTCGGTTCTTTTATACTTGGTGATATATAAGTTACATTTACTGGATTTAACGAATACAATGTATTGCAATTTTTATCATTAGATATAATATATTTGCATCCAATTATACTTCCATTCAAATCCCATACATGACTAGTACTGTTTGATATAATAATCTTATCAAGTTCTCCATTATACTTAAGTACCATATTATGATTATTTTTAATATAAATCTCATCGTTAATATAAAAATTGTTATTTTTCATTTCCATGGAATAAAAATTAATTATATTACCCTTTTTGAATTCCAATCCATACCTATTAGATATATATATAAAATCGTTATCACTATTACCATCTGTTGCCAATAATCTATCATAAACACTGAATTTATTATGTTCTATAATTCGACCATTTTGCCTTGAAACTTCTTTAGTTTCATATACTTTATTTAAATATTTAACAAAAGGATCTAAACCCCATATTGGTTCCCAAGTAAGGACATTAAATATCATTAAATTTGGACGATCCATATAAATAGTATATTCAATGCTTAATCTATTATAATCACTATACATTTCTTTTTCATCATATAAAGTCATGTTTTGAACTTTATTACTATAATTTTCCAGGTAACTCAGATTTATATTTGTAATAGTTTTTCTACCATTATGGCAATCTAAATATAATCCATCACTACTTAATCTTAATTGTTTTACACCCTCATTATTAGCACAAGAAGCTAAAACGTAATGATTAGAGGTATTATTTAAATCATAATAAAATATAGCTTCATTATCTGTAACATTTAATACCGCATTATAATTAGATTGTAGAGATTCACCGGGTAATAAATTATTGAAATAATATTTTTTAACAAAGGTAGATGGATCATCAGGAACAAGATAATATTCATATTTACTTGGCTTTGCAAAAATACTATCAATATACTTATTTCTTACGTGTTCATTACAAGAATTTATTTCATACAATACAGGATTAACAAATCTCATATGATTACTAAATAATCTTTTATCCCAATTACTCCAATAAACGTAATGGTTTTGATCTTCAACATATAATTCTCCTTCGTCAGATAAAGTTAAATAGAATTTATAATCTTTTAATAATTCATTTACATTATTAAAAACTACTGGATTGGTAGAATGCCATATAGAATAATTATGTATATCTCTTAGTATAAATTCACCTATTGGAGATAAAGCTATATGATAAGGAGCCTCAAATAATTCAATATTAGCAGTCATTGAAGACCAAGTAGTTCTGGAATGATCTTTTATAACCATATTACCAGTTTTTTGAATATAGAATCTATATTGTCCATTCTTTGATACTAAAGCTTCGTTTTCATTTAATATATTACCACAATTCATTTCAATTGTGTTAGTATCAAGATCTTTAACAATTTTATGATTTAATACATTATGCTTATCATAATATTCATCATCATCAATATTAAGGGTGGTATCGATCGATAATGGATAAACATATTCAACTGGAAAAGCATATCCTTTATAATTATTTTGTAATCCTCTAATTTCCCATATTTTTACACCTACTCCATCATATAAAGAAACAGTAGCTCCTATTCTTTTATCCTCTTCATAGTCATTTATAAATAAATAATAACCTTTGTTATCAGGAAATCCAACGTTAAATGGTAAATCTTTAGGCAATGAATCCCAAATAATATAATCTTTGTCGGTGAAAAAATTATTAACAGGTTCATTAGGTTGATCTGTTGATACTGGTTTTATTATACTTTCTGTGGTAGTGACCGTATTAGTTGAAATATTTTTAGTTTTATTAATAATATTAGTGGTAGTTGTTGTTGGTTTTGTTGTTGGTTTTGTTGTTGGTTTTGTTGTTGTTTTTGTTATTTTTTTTGTTGTTGTTTTTGTTGTTGTTTTTATTGTTGTTTTACTAATTGTAAAAGTGCTGGTTTTACCATTGCTTGATTTCGCTTTACTGATGGTAGTGGTTGATCTTGTTTTATTGGTTGTAGTGGTTTTAATTTTATCATTATCTCTTTCATCATCATCATCATCATCTTCTTCTTCTTCTTCTTCATCTGTATCTGGTATACGAACTCTTTTATTTAGATTGGATATAGATAAAATATATTCATTAGAAATTTTATAAATTTCTGATAATTTCTTTTGGAGTTCACTTTTTTGATAATTTAAAGAATAATTTTCATTAACAGTGTTAGCATATTTTTCTAATTTATTAATTAATAAATCAGAATATTTTACATTTCTTATTTTATCTTTATAAATATTTTTCGCTGTTATATATAAATGACCATTGTCATGAATAAAAAATTTTAATTCATGAACATCAGTATTATCGTCTAAAGATGTTATTCCATTACTCCATAATCTATCACACCCTTCTTTAATAATAGATCCTCTACATAATACTAATTCACCAGTAGGCAATAAACCAAAACTATGATTACCACTGGAGGATGTTATATAATTACCAGGTGTTAAGTATTTACCTGAAATTAATGTATTAGGCTTTTTACCGTCTTCTCTAATAAATACAAATTTATTAACATCTCGATTAACTAATCCATCATCATAACGAATTTTTTCATCGTAATGTTCAAGTGTATGAGTAAATCCGTCAAGTTTTACAGGAACAAGACTTTTATAATATTTGATTTTTGTTTCACCAGTTTCCGTTATATATCCAGTAGCCCATATTGTTACTTCAGTAGTATATAAAGGTAAAGCTACAATTTTTTGATGTCCATTTTCTTTAAGAGTTACTTGAATAGCTGCTGTTTTAGTTTGACTATTTGAAATACTTTGAGAAAATTCATAACTATTTTGGGATGACTTTTCTATAGCTTCATCATAAGTATCTTGATCATTAATACTTACTTGATTGGAATGACCGTACGAATAGCCACGAGTTGTGGTATTAGATCTTGATTCTTCATTAACCCATCCTGTTTCATTGTTGAAATTAGAGGAAAACATTCTTGAAGTAGAATCTGAAACAGAATTTTCTTTAGATGATGTTTCGGAATGTCCTGTAGTATGTGCATCTGAATAACCTGTAGAATTGGTCCATCCATCATTAATACCTGAAGAATCTGTATTACATTTAGACCATCCAGTAGTTGTTGTATCAGCGCCACCATCAGTTCTTCCATGTGTTTTAGTTGTACCTGAGGTACGAGTACCTGCTAAACCTAATCTAACTTGTAAATTAGCTTGGTCTACTGCTATTTGCTCTTGTGATCTAATAGCTTGTCTTTGAATTATATTAGCTTCATCTGCAATATATGATCCAAGAAGACCAACTAAAATATTACCCACTCCAACAAGACCATTAACAGTAGCCTCGATAGGATCACGTTTATTATAATGATATCTATATATAGATAGTTCTTCATCAACATTTCGTTCTATTAATTCTTCAAAAATATCTTTTCTACTAAATTCATCATCAATATTTCGTTTTGTTAATCCTTCCAAATCTACCTTACCACTAATACGGTGTAATTCTTTTCCAGTATTTTTATACAAATCATAAACATTTCCAACTGTATTAATTATCTCTTTAATTTTAAGATTTTCTATCATTTTTTCTGCTATTGTTCTATCATCTGCAGGAGGCAAATCTTTAAAAAATACTGTATTATTCCAAGTATCATAATCCTTAAGCTTCATTCTGGTATATTCTTCATTATGGGATGTTTCTTCACTATTACTCCAATTTTTCTCTTTAGCATGCTCTTCACTATCTGTTTCAGCATGAATATGCTCTTCACTTATCATATAAGTATGAGCATTTTCTCTAGTATCAGTTTTAGTATCTTCTGTATTTGTAGTATTAGAATTAGATGAAGTATTAATTATATTATGAATAGTTTCAAACGATTTAGTAAAACCCTTTGAAGAATTTGCATTAGTAGAATTAGATACGGTAAGAGCAAGAGCTAATTCAATGGATTTATTAATTTCGTCCGTATACGTATCTCCTACACTATGAATTTTACCTGCTGATTTATGATAAGATTTGCCTTCATTATTTGTAATACTCATCGTATTTTGAATTTCATCGGTATAAGCTACCGTACAAGTAATAACCCCTCCTTCTTGGCTAAGCGAAGCACAAAAATTAAATTCGGTTTTATTATTTTTTAATAAATCTTCATATAATGATTTATCAGCTTCATAAGGAAATCCCATGGTTGTAATAAAATTAATTTTATCAGGATTTATTCCTTCAATTTTTATTAATGCAGGATGATATGGATTATATGCTGGATTATATTTACTGGTTAATGGAAGACTTTTAACCCCTTCAGTAATAAATTTATCATAAACTTCTTTTATTTTTACTCTATATTCGTCTAAAGATCGTGATCTATAAATAGATAATTCATCCTCATCATTATATTCAATTATTTCTTCTTCCTTATTTTTTTCACTATTATTGTCTCTTTTATAGTAATTAACATTCTCTAAAACTTTAAAATATTCTCCAATATTATTAACAACTGTATTATTACCACAATATGATACACCAAACCAATTAGGTCCAATATATCTAGCGTATTCTTCAATGTTATCAAAATATATTGTATTATTACTAGAATCTATATAATATGGATCAATCATTTTAATCATATTATTCTTAGTATAAACACAAAATTCTTTATTTTTAATTTCAGTTTCATTAGCTGAAATAGCTTTAATACTAGTTATGAAACTAGTAATAAATAAAAATATTTTTAATAGCATTTTATTATTATTAATTAAATTTAATTTATAAACATAAAAAAAAAATATATAAAATCAGTTTATAATATATATATTTTGTTTATACATACACATTAACATTTTTTTTATCTTTTAAAAAATCTATATATATATATATATATATATATATATAAGTGTCTTTTTATCTTTTAAAAAATCAATATATATATATATATATATATAAGCGTCTTTTTATCTTTTAAAAAATTAATATATATAAGCGTTTTTTTTTTTTTTTTTTCTTTTTAAAAAATTAAATATATAATTTATAATTTATACTATGTATAAATATATATATATATATTCATATAATTATATATATAATTTATATATTTATTTTTATTTTTATTTTTATTTTTTCTTTCTTTCTTTCTTTCTTTCTTTCTTTTTTTTTTTTTTTATTATTTTATGTTTTTTTATTTTAGTTTTTTTTATTATTTAATTTTTTTTTGTTTTAGTTTTAAAGAAACTAATACTTTTAAAAATATATTATATATATATTTATTATTTTTAAATATTATATATAATATACACTATTAATAAATATTATAATTTTAATAATTATATATAAAATTATATTATTTAATAATATCAATAAGTTTGCTTTTATTATTATTATTATTTTTATTATTATTATTTGTAACGGTATCAACAATAATACAAAATGGTAATATCTTAATTCTTTATAGGGAAGAAAGTGATATTACCTATGTATTTTCAGAATAACTGTCTAAGTTATTTTCCAGTAGATTGTAAATTTAAACACTAAAATTGTTTTATAAAAACACAGTTTTATTATTAAGTTTAAAATATAAAATTTATTTATTAAAATTTTATTAAATTTATTATTATTTATTAAATAGTAGTTTTATTCTTAACTAAACTATTTTATGTTGATTATATATTTTAATTTAGTAATTTATTCTAATAATTATTAATTTATTATATTTATGACTAAGCTATTATTAAAAATAGTAGTAAAGAATTAATTTACATAAAAATATTTACATGTATTTATATTTTTCTTTAAAATTAAACTATTTACAATAATAAATAAAATAATACAAGTATTTATAAAAATATAAATAAAATAATTAAAAATTATTGAATAAAATAAGTAAAAATGTATAAAAATAATAATAAAATAAATAATAAAAATAAATAATATTATTAATAAAATAATAAAGATAAACTGTTTATTTATTTATAAAGTAAATAAAATTAGTTGTTATTTCTAATTTAGAAATGTTTAAGTGTAAAGAATATTTAAAAAGTATTTAGAAGGTATTTTAAAAGTGTTTTTAGAAACTATTTTCGAGTCATATTATTTAATTAAAATATTTTAGAATCGTTTATTATTTTTATAATATTAATTATAAATTGTTTATAATTTATATAAATTTAATATTCAATAATATTTTTAAGAATTGATTTAGTTTAAGATAATAATGATAAAGATATTGTTTTAAAATATAATTTAATAATCTTATTATTTTTTTATTAATGTTATTAATTATTTTAAATGATAATTCAATATAATATTAAAATTTATTAATTATTTGAAGTTTAGAAAATAATTATAATTAAAGTAAATTAATAATAAATTATAGAGAATAATAATAAATAAAACTAATTAGAATTTTTAAAAGTTAATATTATAATTAAAAGTACTATAAAAATTTCATTATTTATCAATTCCTCCGGGGTTAAGTATGAACTTCGTCCCTTGAAGTTAAATTTTCTTCTGGCAAAACGTAGGGAAATACATTTTTAATATGTACATTTCTATCTAAAAGTCTTCCAGTTTGTGGATCTTCTAATACTAAAGTATTAAATTTTTGTTTATTAACAACTTTATAAGGACCATAAAAATAAGGATTTAATTTACTTCTTCCTATAAGTCTTATCATAACAAAATCACCAGGTTTATAATTTTTCTTTAATGCTTTAGACAAACCTATTCTATGTTCCCAATATTGGTTAGCATAATTTGAATATTCTGTGGCTTGCTTAACCCAATTTTGGTGGCGCAAAAATCTTCTAAAAATATATTCTTCTTCTGATTCATTAGGATCTTTATAAATATCTGGAAACATAATTTCTAATGGCCAAGTATCTCTACGTCCATAAAGAAGTTCAAAACTACTAAATTTAGTTTTTGAATTTTTGGTAGTTCTTAATGCCCATAAAGCAGAAGGCAAATATTCGTCCCATTCGGTTTCATTTTCAACTAATAGTCTTAAAATTTTTCCAATTTCTCGGTTCCTATTTTCAATCATTCCGTTTGATTCTGGATGATGGGGAGAAACAAAATGAACCCAAGAACCATATAAATCTATCATCATTTTTGTTATATCAGAATTAAAAGAACTTCCATTATCAGTAACTATTATTTCTGGTGGGCCATGTCTAGTAATAACTTCAGTTAAAAATTTTATTACTTCTTCAGATTTTGTATTTGGAATGGGTTTTGCTTCTACCCATTTAGTAAAATAATCTACAAGAGTAATAATATATGAATTTCCTTGTTTAGTAATTGGTAATGGACCAATTATATCAAGTCCTACTCGAGTAAAAGGCTTTTCTATAGGAGTTATATTATCCGCAGTATTAGTAGGAATTGGCTTTGATCTATATAATTGACATTTTCTACAAGACCTAACCCACAATCTTACATCATACCAAATGCCAGGCCAGTAGTAGGAATTCATAATTCTTTGTGCTGTTTTTTCAGCACCTTCATGTCCAACTTCGTGGGCTCTATTAATTATATCTTTCTTATCACTATCTTTATAAATTACTTTTAAATATAAGTCATCTTTTTTATAATATAAAGTATTATCAACAACTTGATAATTTTTAGTAAAATATTTTATAATACCTTCTGGTAAGTCTAAGTCTCTGGGATTAAAATCAGCTAAAATTGCATTTATAGAATTTATAATTTCATCAGAATTTTTAGAAGGTAGTCTTGAAAGAGCATCAGCAAAAACATTCTTTTTACCTTTTTCATATTTTAACTCAATTTTATATTTATTAAATTCTTCAATCCATCTCATAATTCTTCCTTTAATAGGTATGGTATTTTTATATAAACCAATTAAAGGTTTGTGATCAGTAATAAATATTGTAGTTTGTTTATTACTGATTAAGTAATGTCTAAATTTTTGGATTGCATAATAGATTGCTAAACCTTCTAATTCAGTTACTGAATAATTCTTTTCTGAAGTGGAAAGAGTTCTACTTACACAACAAATTGGATGTTCCAATTTGTCCTCCTCCATCTGTAAAAGGACAGCTCCGATGCCTTGAAGAGAAGCATCAGTTCTAACAATAAATTCTTTTTCAAAGTCTGGATAACTGAGTATAGGATCAGAAAGAAGACATTGTCTAATATCTTCGAAAGCTTCGTTACAATTTGAATTCCAAATGTATTTTTGATTTTTCTTTAATAATTTAAATAATGGATCTGCTCTAATAGAAAAATTTTGTATAAATTTTCTATAATAACTAGCAAGTCCTAAGAAAGATCTTAATTCATTAACGTTACGTGGAGAATTCCAAAGTGCAATACTTTGAACTTTAGAAGGCATTGTTTTTAAACCTTCAGGAGTTAAAACATGACCAAGAACTTCAACAGATTTTTGAAAGAATTTACATTTTTGTAAATTTAAAGAAAGATTATATTTAGAAAATATTTCAAAGACTTGTTTTAAATGTTCAAGGTGTTCTTCTAAAGATTTTGAATAAACAACTATATCATCAATATAAACAAATAAACAATTACCAATTAAAGGTAAAAGAATACGGTTCATTTCTCGTTGAAAGGTAGCAGGAGCATTGGTTAAACCAAATGGCATTACTTTAAAATTATAATTGCCAAATTTTGTTGTAAAAGAAGTTTTTTCAATATCATCAGGATTCATTGGAATTTGATGATATCCTGAGAATAAATCCAAAGCAGAAAATATTTTAGCACCTTTAACGGAAGAAATAAGTTCATCAATGAATGGAAGCGCATAAGAATCTTTTATTGTTATGTCATTTAATCTTCTATAATCAATACACAATCTCCATTTACCATTTTTCTTTTGAATTAATAAAACAGGAAAAGACCAAGGAGAATGTGATGGAACAATTAGACCTTTTTCTAATAAAGAAATAATTTCTTTCTTTAATATATCTGAGTGTTCCTTTGATAGTCTATAAGTGTCAAGACATCAAGTGCAATTGAAATTAGAATTTATAATTTCAATTATTTTGATATATAATATTATTATTTATTATAATAATTATTAATAATTTTTTATAATAATTATATATAATAATTATTATTATAATATTTTATTTTAAATATTATAATTTAAGATTATTTAAATAATCTAATAATATATTTTAATATATATATTATTTATATATATTCAATTATATTGAATAATATATTAATTTTATTACTATTTAATATCGATATTAATAACTTATTATATTACAAATTATTAATTATATTATACGTTAACGTATCACTTTAAATTAATGTATTAAATTAATGTATTAATATTTTATATTATATTTTATATTATTATTATCAAACTTACAAAGTATAAAAGAACATAACATAAAGTTATATTTAATGTTCTTTGTAAGGTTATTAACACCTGAATTATATAGTTATATTAATATTATCAATATCTTATTTTTAAATAAAATTTACTATTAAAAAGTTAATCTTAAAGTGTTATTATTATTATTAAATAAATATTGTGTTATTTGCATTACAATTAATTTAGTTATTATTTAAATATTATTTAATTATAAAAACTATTTAATTATAAAAACTATATAATTAGTCATTCGACCTAGTAGACTTATTTAAATTAGAAAATAATCCAGTTGGAAACTTAACAATAACCTTACCCTAGTTTGGTTACTACCTTGAATGACAATGTTTTCTGCTCGTGAAGATAATACTAGTAATCTTGCTACCGTTCAAGATGTCTTAACAATAAGAGAAGAAGCAAAAAATACTGCAGAACATATAATTAAAACTGTAACTGAAAGTTATATTTCTGCAGATCAATTTTATAATTTTAAAACTCAGTTAGAAAGTCACATTGCTACTCTCCAGAATAACAACAATGTTATTTTACAAGAAATAGGGAAAATTAGTTCGTTTATCAATAGTCAAACTCCTGCTCAAGAGCCTGATGTGTTTGTAGATATTCCTACCGAACGTGCCGAAACACCAAGACCTAATAATAACATCGAAACAAGATCAAACATTACTCAACGTGATGTTGACAACGATGTTATTATGAGAAACCCCATGACCACTTATTTGAATCAAGTGCCAGAACCTGGATTCTTTACTGGTAAATCAACTGACACTGATCTATTTTGTCAGTTGTGTGAAGATACTTTTAAAACTTATCCTAATAATACAGTTCAAGAAGAAGTGAAGATAAACTTTATAAAATCTCGCTTAAGGGATGGCGCAAGAAATTGGTACTTGGCTAAGTATAACGCTAATGATCCTTCTTCCATGGCTGAATTAATTAATGAAATTAGAAAAAGCTTTTCAGATGTTGCCAGCAAAAAATTAGCAAAAATTCAGCTTACTAAAATTAAACATACTTACGGAAAGATAAACAATTATATAGAAGAGTTTAGATCTCATTCTCGTGGTCTTTCTTTGAGTGAAGAAGCTCTTGCTATGTTCTTCTATAATGGACTTCATCCTAGATATCAAGAAGAAATAGAGCAGATGGAAGAATTCCCTTCTACCTTAGAATCAATATTTACTAAGTGTATTTTATTAGAAAATTCTCTTACTATTAAAGGTAGAATTAAATCAAATAGTAGTGGTAGCAAAAATATAAAAAAGAAGAATTCAAATTATAATTTTAATAATAGAAATAATAATAATAATAATTATAACAATAATTATAATAATAATTATAATAATAATAATAATAATTATAATAATAATAATAAAAATAATTATAATAATTATAATAACAACAATAAAAATCAAAATAAAACAAAAAACTAAGTTATGGACTTCCTTTGGAGTCCCAAAATTCAAAAATAATCAATTATAATTTCCCAAATTTTGATGTAATATCAAGCGGGAAATTACCCACATCATTTTTTATTTTTACCACATATTTTCCCACAAAAAGTAAAAATAAAAATGATGTAAACAAAAACCAAAATAATAAAATTACATGTGAATCTATGTTAGACTGTGGTTCATTATGTAATTTTATAAACAATAAGCTTATCAAAAAATTAAATGTAACTCCAAAACCTTTATCAAAAAAAATTATAATTAAAGGTATTTCTGGAGCTACAACAACAATAAATCAATATATAAATTTAAAATTTCAATTAAAATTAAAATTAAATAATAATTTTCATTTTGTTTATTTTGAAGAAAAGTTTTTAATTGTAACGGAACGGTAGTTCCAATATTACAATTGACACCAAAATCTGAGGTAAACACAAACAAAATAAAATTTAAAATAAAAGATACTTATTGCAATATCAGAACACCTTTCCTTTGTTAACCTGAAAGGTCGGTGTCGAGATATATATATTAGTAAGATTTAGTTTTAAGTTTTATTTTATTTTTATTTAAAATATGTTTTATTAGAATTTAGTTTTATTAATTATTAAAAATTAATAATAACTAATCTTTGTAGTATTTCAAACTACTTATGAATTAATTATTACTAATATATATAAAGTTATAAAAGAATAAAAGCACAAAGAAAAATATTTTAACTAAAGATTTTACACCTATTTATACTTTTTGCGGAAAAATAGTTTTAAAAATAAAAGTTCATAAAAATAATAAAAATTGCTAGAAACTAAGATATTTTGTTATAAAATGAATCTCATAGAAAAATAAAGAAATATTATATAATTTTTTCTTAAAGTTTCTAATTTTATTCCATGTAATTCTATAAAGAAATACAGAAATAAAATACAGAAACAAATACAGAATAAAATACAGAAATTTATAATAAATAAATTTAAAATAAAATTTTTATAAAATTTGGAACAAGGTGTGAGTCGAACCCAGAGTGTTCTCCCAGATGGTCATAGTTACTAACCACTAGACCATGGTTACTATTTTACTAATTGAGGGATTCGTTACATGGTCCTCCTTCAGGATTCGGATACCAGACGAATCTTAAAACTAGGCTAAACTATACTAAGAAAATTTTTAACTAAATTTTAAACTATACTATATAGGTGTAAAAATAATATAATTTGATATTAATAAAAATACATGAATATTAATAAAATACATGAATATTAATAAAGTTTATATGATATTGATAATAATAATAAGGGAAACTAAACTAAACTAAACTAAGATTTTAAACTAATAATAATACTAAGTTTGATAAAAATATTGATAAAATAGGTTTAATAGTTGAGATTCATTATTTAAGTTTTTCTTTTTCATTTTGATTTGTTTTTAACAAAATAACAGGGTAAATTTTCAGGTGGTTTATCTTCATAAGGGAGGTATGCATCAACTTTAAATTCTTTAAATTTGTTGTTTTGTTTTCTTTTGTATTTAATTGATTTTGAATAAAAATTTGAATTTGATTTATTCTTATTATTCACACTCTCCTTCGAAAAGATTGGATTATTGGGTTTTGAAAAATTAATATTTTGAATAGGTTGATTTGAAGAATTTGATTTTGAGCAAGAATTAGGATTGCCAGAGGAAACAGATTGATTACCAGATTTCAGATTATTACAAGAATTATTATTAAAAGAATCGTTACTAAGATTAACAGAGTTACAAGGAGAATTACTAGAGTTAACAGGATTACAAGAATTTGTACTAAGATTAACAGGATTATTACAAGAATTTTTTCTAGGAAGTACACAAGAGTTAGAAACATAAGTTGGTTTATTATTATTTTTCAAAGGTTGTGAATTAATTGATTTTGTACGTTCTGAGTGGAAACAAGAAGTATTACAGAAAGATTTATTGCCAGAGTGATTATCAAGATTATTATTATTTTTAGAATGAGGTTTACAAGATTTATCAGATTTTGTATTTTGAGAATTCGTCACGAATGAATTTGGGAGTATTAAACAATTTGAAAGACAGTAATTTGAATTGAAAGTTATTTCTTTAGTTGTAAAATTGATAGTGGGATTGTGAGTTACGAGCCAATCTATTCCAAGAATACCACAATACGAAGGTAGATCCACAATATAGAATTCTGTTTTACAAAGGTGATTTTTATATTTCAATGAGATGGGATAAGTTTTACCAAAAATTGTTTGATTTCCGGCTACTCCAGAAACGGCAGGAAAAGTAGAATCAGAATCAAAAGGAATATTGTTTTCTTTAGCAAAGTGTATATCCATAAGATTTAATTGAGAACCTGAATCGATGAGTAGTTTAGCATTGCAAGAAGAGTTTAAAGTTTGTAGATTGAATTCGGCAACTGGAGCATTCAAAGATGGATCATCAGAAAGTCTAGGTCTTGATTTTGGTTTAGATCCTGGATTAGAAATAAAAGCATTGCTGGAAGAGGGTTTATTGTCATCTTTATTCACTTTATTCTTTAAAGGGCAATTATTAACTTGATGATTTTTTGATCCACAGTAGAAACAAAGATGTTCTTTTCTTCTTCTTTCTTTTTCTTCACGAGTTATTGTTTCATTAGATTTATTGAGGCAAATTGAAAAGAGTTAGATGACGACCAAAAGAATGATTACTTGAATTATTCGATTTAAAATATTGATTATGAGTAGAAAGTCTTAAATCTATACGAGAAGCTATGGTTTGAAGAGAGAATAAGGATTGTGGTCCAGGAAACATTTCTAAGATTCTAGTTGCAATATTGTCGTTTAATCCTGCGAGAAAAGCATCCATTTTAGCAGCTTCATTCCAAGAAGAGTCATCTGCATATTTATTGAACTCCAGGATGTAGCTTCTTACATCTCCAAGACGTCTCTGTTTAATGGTTCTGAGCTTTTGGTTTGCTATGAAGGTTGAATCATAATTTCCAAAGGTAGCTTTAAACTTGGATATAAACGCTTCATAGTCATCTAAACATGGGTCCACATTTTCAATTAAAGTTGCGGCCCAATTCATTGCAGAACCGTAAAGTCTGGAAATGATGTATGCAACCTTAACTGGATCTTCAGAAAATTTTTCTGGTTGCAACATAAAGACAAGGTTCATTTTTGCAAGGAAGCCTTTAAAGAAACGACGGTCTCCAGCGAATCCATCTTTGTACATAACGTTTAAATTGAGAAAGTTATCTTCGTTCATTTTTGTTTGATTAATTTATTATTGGTCTCGACTAGGAATTCAAATTGTTTATTAAGGTAAATTTAAATTTTAATTTCGCTTTTTATGCCTTACAACTCAAAAATAAACCGGCAAAAGCTACTAACTAGAGGTATATACTAGACCTCGAAATAAATATTAAAACTATATAATTAAAGTCGCTTCACCTTCACGACCAACCTCCAGCCTTCGGTGACTGAAGTTCCTTATTTGCCAGAGCTTACGAAGATATTGAACTTGAACGTCCGATATTGCAGTGCTTTTTATCACACAACAATTCCTTCCCCCAAGAAAGCGTGCTTTTCACACTACCCACTTTTATCAATACCTAAGTAACTAATTGACTATAGTTTCTTAACCTACTAGAAACTAGTTACTTACGCCAAACACTCTGTATATGAGCTCTAAACGCTCCTAGTATATTTTACAAATAATTTACCTTAAGAGTTTAATAGATATTTAATTACACAGAAGTTTACAAAGATGTTTTTCTTTTAATAATTTTTTCTATTTCACACTGCTGTTCTTTCAGTTTATCAACTTACTCGAGCTGAATGTAGGACTTACGTCTGAGCCTACCAGCGAGGGCCAATGTGAAACTCGAAATTTAATTATAAAAGAAAAAAGACAGTATAAAAATAAGGATCCTCAGAATGATTCTCCTTATTAAAAATTTTATTAAGTTTATAAATATATTTTTTTTTTTTTTTTTTTTTTTTTTTTTTTTTTGACTAGAAAAAATTTTTTTGAAAAATAATTTAATTTATCTATTCTATAATTTATTCATTCACTTAATTTTTTATAATAATTTATTTAATTTATTAATATTCATTCACTTAATTTAATTTATTTAATTTTTTTAATTTAATTTTATTAATTTTCCGAAAATATTACTGGCAAGGTAGTACAAAATCTTTTTCAAATGCTATGGGGTACACTATTTTTATCTTTGGGTAGTACAAGGAAAATTTTTCAAAATGTTACACAAGGAAAATTTTTTAACTATTCTAGGGTGGTACAAAATTTCCAATAACTAAGGTTTCTAAGTAGTTCAAAGGCAATTCAAAGTAAAGTAGCTAAGACTAAGGAGAGAAACTAGGCGGTAGTTCTAAGAACTTGGTTAAACTAAGGACGGGTGGAATCTGGGTGCTTTATTTTTTTACTTTATCAAGAAAAATTTTTATTCGAGAAAGATACTTGATAGGATGGATACTAGAATTATTCAAGAAAAGTAGACAAAGGGTAAACAAGAAGTAGACAAGACTAAGACAAGACTAAAAACTAGGAATTATTCAAGGTAGATAACTAGGAATCAAAGACTAAGGTAGAAGTATCCAAAAACTAAGGCTAAAAGATTATTGCTAGAAAAGGTAGTATCCAGAAACTAGGAAAAGTAGTATTCTAAGATCAGACTAAAGAAGTAGTATCCAAAGGTAGTTCTAAAAGGCGGTAGAATCCAATAAAAGGTAGAAACTAAAAATTGGTAGCAGATTCCAAAATTTTCGACACTAAGGTTCCAGGCGGTGTTTCTTTTATTGGGTGCTTTTATTGTAACGGAACGGTAGTTCCAATATTACAATTGACACCAAAATCTGAAGTAAACACAAACAAAATAAAATTTAAAATAAAAGATACTTATTGCAATATCAGAACACCTTTCCTTTGTTAACCTGAAAGGTCGGTGTCGAGATATATATATTAGTAAAATTTAGTTTTAAGTTTTATTTTATTTTTATTTAAAATATGTTTTATTAGAATTTAGTTTTATTAATTATTAAAAATTAATAATAACTAATCTTTGTAGTATTTCAAACTACTTATGAATTAATTATTACTAATATATATAAAGTTATAAAAGAATAAAAGCACAAAGAAAAATATTTTAACTAAAGATTTTACACCTATTTATACTTTTTGCGGAAAAATAGTTTTAAAAATAAAAGTTCATAAAAAATAATAAAAATTGCTAGAAACTAAGATATTTTGTTATAAAATGAATCTCATAGAAAAATAAAGAAATATTATATAATTTTTTCTTAAAGTTTCTAATTTTATTCCATGTAATTCTATAAAGAAATACAGAAATAAAATACAGAAACAAATACAGAATAAAATACAGAAATTTATAATAAATAAATTTAAAATAAAATTTTTATAAAATTTGGAACAAGGTGTGAGTCGAACCCAGAGTGTTCGCCCAGATGGTCATAGTTACTAACCACTAGACCATGGTTACTATTTTACTAATTGAGGGATTCGTTACAATTATATTATTTATTAATGATTGTATTGTTAATAATTGTTAAGGATTTGAATGGATTATAGATATAAGCCACATTATATCTATTAAATATTTATTATTCAGCATGTTTATGCGCCCCAAATCCTTATACAATTTAATTATTATTAATTTTATTAATAATACAGTTGAATATAAATTATACTTTTATTTTATTAACAAATTATATTCTTATCTTATATTATTTTAATATATATTACTATAATTAATATAAATATTAATTTACTTATATTATTGTATTGTTCAATGAAATGTATAAAAGATTGATGAAATATGTATTCTTACATTCTTTGTAAGATTATTAACCTAATAATAATCTAATAAAATATAATTATAAAATAATTAAACAAATTTAAATAAAGAAACTATATTTATAATAAAACTTATAATAAAATTAATATTAGTGAACACCCTACGTATTAGATTATTGAGCATTTCGACCAAGTTAAACTTTAAACCAAACTAAAACTTTACAATAATCTTACCTGCTGTTTTGTAACTTCCTTGGAATGCCAAAGTTCTCCTTAAGAAAAAACACGGGTTATTCTGCTAAATCGGACGAAGAAATGGAGATGAATCAAGAAGATTCAGTTCAACAATTAAGAATAGAAGCCTCACAAGCCTGCAATTCCTTAGCTGAAGGGCTTGAACAATTAAGTAATGAGACTTCCCAAGCTTGCTCAAATATTATGTCTGGAGTAAATCAAGGCTTCGTCTCAAAGGATGATTTGCAATGTTACCATCAAGAGGTAATGAAACAATTTCAATCCTACGAGCGTGCTAATAATGAGATAATGAACTCTTTAGAATCTCTGAAAAAGGCTACTCTCTACTTTAAGCGCGAACTTACACAAAGAGAGAGACTTTATCCTGGTGCTACGGCTTCTACTAGCGAACAACCAACTCCTGTAGCTACCACTTCTGCTCCTCAAGCTACTTTCGATGATAACGCTTCTACTACTACCAGGTTTGACGTAGACAACGACGTTATCATGAGAACAGCTTTTCCCTATACTGTTGCTCAGGTACCGGAACCTGGTCTTTTTTACGGCGATATCTCCGAAATTGAACTATTCTGTCAACTTTGCGGAGATACATTCAAAACTTATCCTTGTAAGTTATGGCCCGAAGAAGCAAAAATCAACTTCGTTCAGTCTAGGTTGCGTGGAGCTGCAAGAAGTTGGTATCAAACAAAATATCCTATTGGTACTATTCCATCCTCTTTATGGACCCTTCTAGGAGAATTAAAAAGAGCCTTTCCTGATGTCGTTAACAGGAAACTAAAGAAGATTAAATTAGCCAATATAAAGCATAATTACGGAAAAATCAATGAGTATATTGATGAATTCCGTAAGTTAACTGCTGATTTAGCTTGGCCTGAAGAACCTTTAGCTTTATTCTTTTATAAAGGTCTTCATCCTAAATACAAGGATGAAATAAACAAAATGGAAAAGTTTCCTGAGAAGCTCGAAGAAATCATAACAAAGTGTATCTTGTTAGAGTCTTCTCAAGAAATGAATGCAAAGATCAGTCAGTTCTCCGGAAATAGAACTGACAAGAAGAAAAATTCAAGTTCCCGTCCGCAGAATACCGAAAAGAAGAACAAAAATACTAATTTTAATAAAAACAATAATTTTTACAATAAGTCTAAAAACAACAGTAACGACAACCGCGTTACTGATGTTCAAAAGATCAGTTCAAAAAACTAGTTGATGGACTTCAAAAGAAGTCCTCTCCTTTGAACTTCTCAAAGGAAGTTCAACATAACTTAACTACCCTAAACAATAGTCTCCCTGAATCATTTTTCTCATTTAATTCACACATTCCCATTTTAAATGAGAATAACAAAATTATTAAATACCAAGTTAGATCCATTCTAGATACTGGATCACTTTGCAACTTTATTTCATCAAATCTTGTTAAAAAACTTAATTTAAATATTAACAAATGTCAAAGCAAAATTTTAATAAAAGGAATTAGTGGAGATACAGATTCAATAAATCGCTTTGTATCTCTTAAATTTCAAATAAAATTATTAATCAATAAGAAATTCAGATTTATCCGTTTTAAACAAAAATTTTTGGTCTCAGACCATCTCCCTGTCGATTTACTTCTTGGTAATCAATTTATGGAGAAATATAAAATCCACTATAATTATCGAAATAAATATGTTTATTCTACTCTTAGTTTAAATCATTTTAAAGATGATTTAATAAAAACTTTTTCTTATAATAAAAATAATAAGTCAAATCAGTATAATTATAATTTTTTAATTTACTCTTTTCTTTCACAAAAAGATGTCTCTGGATCTGAGGAACCTAACATTGAAGACATCCCAGAACCATATAGAGATCTCGCAGTTGTCTTTAGCAAAAAAGAAGCAGACAAACTCCCTCCACACCGTCTTACCGATTGTGAAATTATATTAAAAGATGGTGCTACCCTCCATTATGGTCCTATCTACCAATTATCCTTAGAAGAAGAAGAAACTCTCAAGGAATATATCGAAGACATGTCAGAAAAGGGCTTTATCAGAGAATCTAACTCTCCTGCAGGTTATCCTGTCTTATTCCAGAAGAAACGTGATGGTTCTCTTAGACTTTGCGTTGATTATAAAAAATTAAATGCGGTTACTGTTAGAAACTCTTATCCAATTCCGCTTATCAGGGATATAATCGAACGCGTGAAGGGAGCAAAATACTTTACTAAATTAGATTTACGCTCCGCTTATAATTTAATTAGAATTAAGGAAGGTGACGAATATAAAACTGCCTTCCGTACTAAATATGGTCATTACGAATACTTAGTAATGCCATTTGGATTAAAAAATGCCCCAGCTGTCTTCCAATCGTTTATTAATTCTGTTCTTAGACCATTTTTAGAAAAATCAGTTATTTTGTATCTTGATGATATACTCATCTACTCTGAAAATCTAGAAGAACATCATAAAACTGTTCGTGATGTTCTTAAGAAGTTAATTGAAAACAACTTGTTCGCTAAACTATCTAAATGTGAATTCGATAAAGACAAAGTCGAATTCTTAGGTCACGTAATCTCAGGATCAGGTATATCTACCGACCCGAAGAAAATCAAGACAATTGAAGAATGGCCTGTCCCTAAATGTGTAAAGGATGTGCAAAGATTCGTTGGTCTTTGCAATTACTATAGAAGATTTGTAAAGGACTTCTCCTCAATCGCTAAACCTTTACACACTTTAACAAAAAAGGGGAAGAAATTTATCTGGTCTCCAGAATGCGACTCCGCATTCTCAATCTTAAAGAAACGTTTGACGACTTCTCCCGTCCTTCTCCATCCCGACAATACTAAGCAATTTATTGTCGAATGCGACGCTAGCAATTTTGCTATTGGCGCTGTACTTTCGCAATATGATGAGGATAACAAACTTCATCCTGTTGCGTACCATTCGAGAAGTCTTAATAACGCAGAACTGAACTATCCAATTACTGATAAAGAACTTTTGGCTATTAAGGATTCTTTCTCTACCTGGCGTCATCTCTTATTAGGTGCTAAGTTCAAGGTGAAAGTATTCACCGATCACAAGAACTTAATATACACTCTTGGTGGTAAAATTGGTAACCAACGACAACATCGTTGGCATTTATTTTTCCAAGAGTATGATTTCGAACTTATTTATCGCCAGGGTAATAAAAACGGAAAGCCAGATTCTCTATCAAGAAGACCGGACTACGTAAAAGATGATATAGAAGAAGAACCAGAGTTCATTTTGGATAAAAAGAACATTAGCTCTACTCCCTGTTTGATTAGTATAACAAATGATTTTCTCTCGAATATTAAAAAGCATCTTAAAAATGATCCTGTAGCCGAAGACCTTCGTCTTTACTTCGCTCCCAATAATGCAAATCAAGATTATTTTTATAAACCGTTCAGAAAAATGAACAAATTTAAAATCGAAGACAATCTTATATTTTATAACAATTTAATATATATTCCTAAGGAACTTCGCTTAGAAATACTCATGAGATATCATGAGACTCCCGCCGCCGGTCATTTAGGTGTCAAAAGAACCTTGGAACTTATCTCTAGGAACTTTTGGTGGCCTAAAATGGAAGACGATGTCAAAGACTTTGTTAAATCATGCGAAACATGCATGAGAAATAAAAAGTCAAGACATCGAAAATTTGGATTACTTCAACCCTTAGAAGTTCCTGAAAGACCTTGGAAATCAATTGAAATCGACTTTCTTTGTGGGCTTCCTCCTTCCAAAGGTTATACAGTAATAATGGTAGTTGTTGATCGCTTTTCTAAAATGATACACCTTGTTCCATTTAAGGATATACCCAATGCAGCACAAACAGCTAAAGCTTTTATCAATTCAATTTATAGACTGCATGGGCTTCCTTACGATATAATAACTGATAGAGGAACTCAATTTACTAGTGATTTATGGCAAGAGTTCCTTCTTATTTTAGGTGTTCAATCAAAAATAGCAACTACCGACCACCACGAAACCGTTGGACAAGTTGAACGATGTAACTCCTACATCGAACAATACCTCCGCTGTTTCTCAAGATCCTTTTATCACAATGACTGGGCTGACTTCCTACCGCTAGCTGAGTTTGCCTACAACAACTCAATTCACCCTTCTACCAACGAAACTCCCTTCTTTGTAAATTATGGATTCCACCCGTATATGGACGAATTCACTCTACTTCCAACAACTAATATAAATCACAAAACCATTCAAAAGGTTGCCGAAGGATTCAATCATATACAGGATGTCCTTCTCCGTTCTCAAGAATTATACAAGCGCGCATCCGATAAGAAGAGAATGACCGCTCCTACGTATAAGATTGATGATCTTGTCTGGATACAAGCTCCTCCTTCTTTGAACCTCGAATCCAGCTCTAAACTCGCTCCCTGTAAATATGGTCCATATAAGGTAACCAATGTCCTCCACAACAACAATTATGAAATTGATTTAAAAAAGTCACCTTTTCCTAAACATTACAACGTTTTCCATGTTTCAGAATTAGAACCTTTCATTCCTGTGCCCACTCGTTTCTCCAAAAGAAACATAGATCCTGAATCTATCAAGGATATAGTTGAAATTTCAGGTTTCAGAACTAATTACAAGAAGAAACAGTACGAATATAGAGTTCGTTATAAATATCGTACTGCTTATAATTGGGTTCCATCTTCTGAAGTCGAAGATAACCCTCGAAACCAACGCATTTTTATGGAATACCTTAATAGTAATAGAACCTCTGCTTCTATTAGTTATGACAACTAATTTTTATTTTTTTTTAATAATTTTTTTTAGATAATTTATCAATATTTTTTTTATTCTACTTTTTGCACCACTTTTTTGCCACTACCCTCTGTTTGCTTCCGACTATTTTTTTTTTCAAAAAAAAAAAAAAAAAAAAAAAAAAAAAAAAAAAAAATTTATCAAAAAATTTTTATCAATTAAAATATTTTTCAAATAATTTTTCAATTTAATTTTCAAAAAATTTTTATCAATTAAAATATTTTTTCAAATAATTTTTTCAATTTAATTTTCAAAAAATTTTATCAAAAATTTTTAAATAATTTCAAATAAATTTTTCATTTTTTTCAAAAAATTTTTTCAAATTAATTATTCAAAAAATTTTTTCAATAAATTTTTAATAAAATTTTTCAATTAAATTTTTCAAAAATTTTTCAATAAATTTTTTCAAAAAGAAAAATAAAAATTTTTTTTTCTTTTCATATATAAAAAATCATTTTTTCTGTGATACCCATGCACATGGGGTATTTTTCAGAAATTTTTGATTTTTTCATTAATTAAAAATCAATTGGGCTATCCATATAGCCTAAAAAATTTTTAATATAAATTAATAATAAATTAATTAATAAATTAAGATTTGGAAAATCAATACTTTTTTAAAATTTTTAAATTTTTCAAAAATTTCAAAAATTTCAATCTACAGCCAAAAATTAAATTTTTTAAAAAATTTTTTAAAATTTAATTTTTAAATCAAAAATATTTTTTTTTAAATATAAAAATATATAATTATCAATTTTATAATTTTATTAATATCAATATATTAATATCAAAATTTATAAAATATTTATATCAATATCAAATTTATAAATATAAATATCAATATTAATATTAAAATATTCTTATCAATATATATTATATTTTATTAATATTTAATAATAATATTATATTCAACAAATTTTTATATTCCAAAAATTTTATTATCTTTTATTTTTCACATGGCCAATCGAACTTTTGTTCGAGTGAAATTTAAAAGATTATTTTTAAAGTATACTTTAATCTAAAAAACTTCAGACTTTATCTTTATAAAATTTTATATTTAAATTTTGATTATATAACTCTTTGAATTCGCCTGGAATACGAATTCTTGGAAGAGGACGTTGTTAAGGATTTGAATGGATTATAGATATAAGCCACATTATATCTATTAAATATTTATTATTCAGCATGTTTATGCGCCCCAAATCCTTATACAATTTAATTATTATTAATTTTATTAATAATACAGTTGAATATAAATTATACTTTTATTTTATTAACAAATTATATTCTTATCTTATATTATTTTAATATATATTACTATAATTAATATAAATATTAATTTACTTATATTATTGTATTGTTCAATGAAATGTATAAAAGATTGATGAAATATGTATTCTTACATTCTTTGTAAGATTATTAACCTAATAATAATCTAATAAAATATAATTATAAAATAATTAAACAAATTTAAATAAAGAAACTATATTTATAATAAAACTTATAATAAAATTAATATTAGTGAACACCCTACGTATTAGATTATTGAGCATTTCGACCAAGTTAAACTTTAAACCAAACTAAAACTTTACAATAATTGTCAAGACATCAAGTGCAATTGAAATTAGAATTTATAATTTCAATTATTTTGATATATAATATTATTATTTATTATAATAATTATTAATAATTTTTTATAATAATTATATATAATAATTATTATTATAATATTTTATTTTAAATATTATAATTTAAGATTATTTAAATAATCTAATAATATATTTTAATATATATATTATTTATATATATTCAATTATATTGAATAATATATTAATTTTATTACTATTTAATATCGATATTAATAACTTATTATATTACAAATTATTAATTATATTATACGTTAACGTATCACTTTAAATTAATGTATTAAATTAATGTATTAATATTTTATATTATATTTTATATTATTATTATCAAACTTACAAAGTATAAAAGAACATAACATAAAGTTATATTTAATGTTCTTTGTAAGGTTATTAACACCTGAATTATATAGTTATATTAATATTATCAATATCTTATTTTTAAATAAAATTTACTATTAAAAAGTTAATCTTAAAGTGTTATTATTATTATTAAATAAATATTGTGTTATTTGCATTACAATTAATTTAGTTATTATTTAAATATTATTTAATTATAAAAACTATTTAATTATAAAAACTATATAATTAGTCATTCGACCTAGTAGACTTATTTAAATTAGAAAATAATCCAGTTGGAAACTTAACAATAACCTTACCCTAGTTTGGTTACTACCTTGAATGACAATGTTTTCTGCTCGTGAAGATAATACTAGTAATCTTGCTACCGTTCAAGATGTCTTAACAATAAGAGAAGAAGCAAAAAATACTGCAGAACATATAATTAAAACTGTAACTGAAAGTTATATTTCTGCAGATCAATTTTATAATTTTAAAACTCAGTTAGAAAGTCACATTGCTACTCTCCAGAATAACAACGATGTTATTTTACAAGAAATAGGGAAAATTAGTTCGTTTATCAATAGTCAAACTCCTGCTCAAGAGCCTGATGTGTTTGTAGATATTCCTACCGAACGTGCCGAAACACCAAGACCTAATAATAACATCGAAACAAGATCAAACATTACTCAACGTGATGTTGACAACGATGTTATTATGAGAAACCCCATGACCACTTATTTGAATCAAGTGCCAGAACCTGGATTCTTTACTGGTAAATCAACTGACACTGATCTATTTTGTCAGTTGTGTGAAGATACTTTTAAAACTTATCCTAATAATACAGTTCAAGAAGAAGTGAAGATAAACTTTATAAAATCTCGCTTAAGGGATGGCGCAAGAAATTGGTACTTGGCTAAGTATAACGCTAATGATCCTTCTTCCATGGCTGAATTAATTAATGAAATTAGAAAAAGCTTTTCAGATGTTGCCAGCAAAAAATTAGCAAAAATTCAGCTTACTAAAATTAAACATACTTACGGAAAGATAAACAATTATATAGAAGAGTTTAGATCTCATTCTCGTGGTCTTTCTTTGAGTGAAGAAGCTCTTGCTATGTTCTTTTATAATGGGCTTCATCCTAGATATCAAGAAGAAATTGAACAAATGGAAGAATTCCCTTCTACCTTAGAATCAATATTTACTAAGTGTATTTTGTTAAAAAATTCCCTTACTATTAAAGGTAGAATTAAATTAAATAGTAGTGGTAGCAAGAATATAAAAAAGAAGAATTCAAATTATAATTTTAATAGTAGAAATAATAATAATAATAATAATTATAACAATAATTATAATAATAATTATAATAATAATAATAATAATTATAATAATAATAATAAAAATAATTATAATAATTATAATAACAACAATAAAAATCAAAATAAAACAAAAAACTAAGTTATGGACTTCCTTTGGAATCCCAAAATTCAAAAATAATCAATTATAATTTCCCAAATTTTGATGTAATATCAAGCGGGAAATTACCCACATCATTTTTTATTTTTACCACATATTTTCCCACAAAAAGTAAAAATAAAAATGATGTAAACAAAAACCAAAATAATAAAATTACATGTGAATCTATGTTAGACTGTGGTTCATTATGTAATTTTATAAACAATAAGCTTATCAAAAAATTAAATGTAACTCCAAAACCTTTATCAAAAAAAATTATAATTAAAGGTATTTCTGGAGCTACAACAACAATAAATCAATATATAAATTTAAAATTTCAATTAAAATTAAAATTAAATAATAATTTTCATTTTGTTTATTTTGAAGAAAAGTTTTTAATAACCGATAATATTCCTATTGAATTATTAATAGGAAATAAATTTATGCAAAAATACAAAATTCATTATAATTATAATAATAATTATTTATATTCTAACTTAAATTATTCATATTTTTTAAATAAAAACAAAAGTTTTTCAAAAAGTATTTTAAATCAAAAAATTTCAAAAAATTATTTTTATAATAAAAAAGTGAAAAAAAATTTTATTAATAAAAATTTAACAAAAAATTTTACAAAAAAATTTTATAAAAATTCAACCAATAAGAATTCATCAAATTATAATAATAAAAATAATAATAAAAAATTTTATAATAATCATAATATATTGCAATATAATAATAATTTATATAATAAATTTAATTCAAATAATAAAAATTTTAATAATTTTAATAATAATAAAAATTTTTCAAATAATAAAAATAATTCCAATAATAAATTAATTGTTAAATATAATGTTCTTTCATTAAAAGATCATTTAAAAAATAATAAAAAGAAAAAGAAAAATAAGAATAATTATAATTTATTAGTTCTTTCATTCTTTTCTGAAAATCTTGAAGAAGATGAAGAAGAGGAAGATTTCGATATTGAAAAAGTTCCTATTCAATATCGAGATATAGCTACTGTTTTCAGCAAGAAAGAAGCTGATAAACTACCACCACACCGCTTAACTGACTGTAAAATAGTGCTGGAGAAGGACGCTTCTCTACACTATGGCCCAATTTACAAATTAACTGAAAAAGAAAATGAAGCTTTGAAGAAATATATAGAAGAAAATTTGAAGAAAGGATTCATTCGCCCTTCAGAATCTCCAGCTGGGTACCCTGTGCTTTTCCAAAGGAAGAAAGATGGTTCTCTTCGGTTATGTGTGGATTACAAAAAATTAAATGCGGTGACCATTAGAAATTCCTACCCTCTTCCATTAATTACTGATATTATTGATAAAGTTAAAGGAGCGAAATATTTTACAAAATTAGATTTACGTTCTGCGTATAATCTAATTAGAATTAAAGAAGGTGATGAATATAAAACCGCCTTCATTACAAATTATGGGCATTAGAATA
>MCFG01000207.1:30000-120138 GCA_002104895.1 Anaeromyces robustus | reverse complement strand
CTCCATTAAGGGCAGTGTACATTTGTGCTGGTGGATGAACAAGAGTATCCCAATACATATCAGCTCTAAGGAATTCTTGGAAGTAACCAATACGTGGGAACATAGAATCTGTATTAAATACTTCACTAACAGTTTTCTTTAATATCTCAATAAATTGGTTCTTGAATTTTTCACGAGATAATATACCATCTACTAATGGATTTCTAGTTAAAGTATCAGAATATTGAGCTGGGATATTTTGGTATTCTTCCCATGGTGTATTGACAGGATAAACAGCAAATCTGTCAAAAGTAGCATCGAAATCAAATGACCAAATATTAAATTTACCATTAGCTCTGTAAATAAAGTAATTATTACCAGCAATAAAGAAACCATCTCTGTGATCAACCAAGTATTCAACAACAATATCCTTTAATAATAATTCAACATTAATATATTTTTCAACATCATCATCAGAAGCAGTTGGTAAAGTATTGGCAATCCAATCAATTAATTCAGTAATATCATTGTATGGAGTAGCAGCTTTATCATCTGGTACATAAGCTAAATCGTAAATATCTGGGTAAATATCTGGGTTTGGAACTAAATAATTTCTAGTAACACCTTGGTAAGTTCTAGCTTTGTAAAGGATACCATAATTTGGTTTATCTTCATCAGCATGGAAATTGTTCTTTAAAAACTTCTTCTTGAAAACTTCAGCTAAATCATATAAACCAAAAGCATAGTCATTAAGATAGAATCTAGCTGGACTTGCTTGACCAGCTGGTAAACCTAATGAATTTGAAAGATCAACAGCTAATTTATTTTTAATATAAGTACAATCGAAAACACAATTTCTTAACTTGAATTTATCACGACTGAAAATCTTTTGATTTTCCTTATCTTCTGAGTTATCATCTAACTTTACTTTAAATGGACGTTTTGGGTATCCACGAGAACCTTGACCACTTAATTCTAAGGTAACATTTGTAACAGTCTTTTCATTTTCAGAAGAAATAACGGTAAGTTCACAATTTTGAATACTTATTTCTCTATCATTACCGGTATCACTTAAGAAAGCATTTACTTGATTTAAATCTGGACAATATGCTCTAATATTTTGAACTTCACCTTCTTGGTATAATTCAGAGAATTTTTTTATGCCATCAGATTCTTCATAAATTCTTGGAATTGGTTTTAAGAGATCACCAGCTTTTGAATATGGACGTCCATAGACATCATTTAAACTTTCAGTACTAGTACGTAATATAGCAAATCCATCAACACCAGTACCATCAATTTGTGTTCCTACATTTTCTGCAGCTACAACATTATTGGCATCATTAAGGATAACATAATAATAATGATTAGATGGGTCATTACCTTTACCAACCCAGAGATAATTATTTTGAGTTGGTTGAAGTTCTAATGCATTTCCATCATCTATAACAACACCAACTTTTGTACCACCATATTCAGATGGTACTGCTACAACTTTATAATCTTTAGCAAAGCAGACGCTTACCAATGATAAGACTATTTTATAAAAATAATAACAATAATAATAATAATAATTTAAATAATATATATTAATAAAAAATTTATTTTTAAATTTATTATTATATAATTAAAGTAAAATATCTAAAAGTAATAATATAATAAAATCTACCTTCTGCTATATATTTAAATAACTTTGCCATATTATGTATTTATAAAGGTTCTTTTTTTTTTTTTTTTTTAAATTATTTATATATATACCTATTTTTTAATTATTTAAATAATATAAATTAGTATTTAATTATTTCTTTTTTTTTTTAAAAAAAAAAATACGATTATTAAAGCATTATTATTACAAAAAAAATTTTTTTTCACTTTTTCTTTTTCTTTTGCTTTTTGTTATTTTATTTTTTGTTATTAACCTATCATTTAAATTATATTTTGTATTCTTTTGTATTTTTTTATAACTTTTTTTTTAAAGCCTTTATATATATATATATTTTTTATCTTATTTTATCTTTTTATATCTTATATTTTACTTTATTGTTTTATCCTATTTCATCCCATTTTACTTTATTTTAATTTTTACTTTATCTTATTTTATCTTTTTTTTTTTTTTTTTTTTTTTTGATATAACTTTTAAGCTTTTGCAATTTTTATTCAATGATTGTACATCTTATGCTTTCATTATTATTATTATATATATTTTTTCATTTTTTATATCTTTTTTTTCTTTTCTTTTATACATACAATTTCAAATAATTAAATATTTTAAAGTATTTTTCAGTCTTTTATATTACTTTCTTTTTTTTTTTTTTTTATACTAATAAATTAAAAGTAATATATTTGATATAAGAAATTATAACAAAATTAAAATAAAAAAATCGATATGAAAAAAGTAAAAAAAGAAAAAGAAAAAAAAAACTCTTTATATATATACTTTTTTTTTTTTAAATAATGTATATATATTATATTAAAATATTTAATAAATTATAATTATAATTATTATAAAAGAAATAAAATAAATAAAATAAAATAAAATATAGATAAATATATATAAATTAATTTATAATTATAATTATAATATACAAATACAATTAATAATAAATTAATAGTTAAAAGATGATTTATATTAATAATTAATAATAATTATTAAAATATATTATATTATTTTATTTTATTTTACTTTTAAAAAAAAAAAATTTTTTTTTATTATTATTTATTATAAACGTTTTATTTATTTAATTTTCAATATATTAACTATTATTCTATTAATTTATTTATTTATATTGTAATATATAATGAAATGCTAATTATCATATATTGTTTAATTTAGTTTAATATTAATTTCTTAAATTTTAGTATATTGAATTTTTGAAATTCGTTAATTTAAATAATATATTATTGACTAATATAATATTATTATATATTAAATTATATTTATAATATATAGAGAATTTAATGTTAAATGATAATGATAAATATTTATTATTCAATTGATTTTAATTAAATGATAATATATAATTACAATATATTGATAATATATTAATTAAAAGAATTATAAAAAAAATAAAAAAATCTAAAAAATTTTTTATATATTATAATATATAATTCAATATATTTGAATTAACTAATCCTATATTATATATAATGTATATAAAAGGAAATAAATAATATATGACACATTTTTATATTTAACGAATAAAAATAATATTTATTAATAATAAAAAAAATTTTTTTTATTCATAATTATTTATTTAATTATTAGTAATTCATTCATTTATTTTATAAAATAATGATTTTTATTTGTTGTATAGTCATAATATTACATAATATATAAATAATTAAAAAAAGTTTAATTTAATTTAATTAATTAAATTACTAATAATTTATTCTATTTTAAAAATCAACCATATATTTATTTATTTAATTATTTATTTATTTATTTATTTATTTAATAAAATCTCGATATTGGGATTAATTATAAATAGTATATCATAATAGTTAATAATAATAATAATAAATAATAGTAATAAGATAAATATTAATAATTTTATTTATTTATTTATTTATTTATTTACATAATTTATTTATTTCATTTATTTAATTATGTTTGCCATCTTTTATGATAAATAAAAAAATGCTAAGAAATATTAATATATTGATAATATATAAATTAATATAATGGAATAATTAGTTTAATTGTTTTAATATATTATATTAACTTGTAAATAATAAATAATAAAAAAAATAATAATAAAATATCATAGAATAAATAATAAATAAATAAATAATCAATAAATAAATGGTAAATATTTAATATATAAATAATTAATATTTATAATATTTATAATAATAAATATTTATTATTTATTATTTATTATAATTAATAATTAATAATAATTAATAATAATAAAGGATAATAGGAAAATAAAATGAAAAGAAAAAGTCTTATTATTGGAAGAATCGTGACCAAAAGAATTATTCATGTAATAATAAATATTTATATAATGTATATAATTATTATTATTATTATTAAATTTTTACTAAATCAATAAAAAATAATTATACATATATTTTAATATTTATTAATAGTTAAAATTTATACAGTATGATTGGAAATTATAAAACCGATAATTATTATAAAACAATGGGAAAAATTAAGAAAAAAAGTTAAGAAAAAAAAAATACCAAGAAATTTATAATAGTATCATGATCTTTACTATTTATAATAATAATAATTATAAGAAATAATAATTAAATAAACAATATATATTAATAATTAATCTTTTCATTGATTTTATGAAATTAAAAATATATTAATAGAATTATTCTTTTTTTTTTTTTTTCATATTTAAATATATAATATTATTATATCTAATGATATAAAATGTTGCTTTTCATGATTATTGATTAATATACATAAAAATATTTCTTTTATTTTATTGTTTAAAAATTACGGTCCTACGAATAAAATGGGGTTTATCTCTATTTTATCTATTATAACTAAAAAAAAAAGTTTATTATTTAAACTTTTAATAAAGTTAATTCTGAAATTATTTAATTTTTGTATGTTTTAAACTCATCTCATTTAATGTCTATTTTAACAACAAAATTTATATTAATTGATAATTATAATAATCATAAAAAACTTTTGTTATATAGAGCTTTTTTTTATATACACTTTAATTAATTAAAATAAACTAATTTTTTTTTATTAAAAAGTAAATGTATAACATTATAAAAACGATTTTTTTTTTTTTTTAATTTTAATTTATTTTATTACTGAATTTTTTATTTTATTTTTTTATTTAACATTTTTAAAGTTGTTAATAACTGATATGATGATGTAATATGACCGTTAAAATTTTAAATAAATGAATTTATTTGATATAAATATTGATAAAAATAAAAATTTTATTTATGTAAAGTCATTATATTATAAATCTAACCAGATGAAAAATTAAATAATAAAAAAAAAAAAAAAAGAAAATTATATCAACAATTTATCATGTAATTAAAATTAAATATAAATAAAGTATAAATAAAAAAATAATAAAGGAAACATGTTTGAAAAAATATTTTTTTAAAAAAAAAAAAAAGAAAAAAAACAAAAAAGAAAAAAGAAAAAAAAAATTAAAAAGATTGAAAATTTATAAATAATAATACAATATATATATAAAAAATACTATAAAAAATAATTATTATAATATATTGATGGCTTTAATATTCACGTGATTACATAATCGTTCTATAAAATGTCAAAAATATTATAAATTTTTCCATTAAAATGTGGCTTTGTTAAATATATAGTATTATTACATTTGTATTTTATTATATAGATAGAAACTAAAATAAAATAAAAAAGAAAGCCTATTTAGTTTTATTTTTTTTTATTCTTCTTGTTTTTAAAAGAATATTCATATTATTTAATTTAATTATTTAGAAATTTAATAAATAATTACTTTTTTTATTATTCTATTACAATTTTTATTTTTCTATTTTTTTTTACAGAAAAATCTGTATAAAAATGTTAAAAAAGGTTATTTTTTTTTAATTAAATACATTATTACATTATTATTTATTATTAACAATTAATAAAACAATAGTTAAAAAATTTGACTTTTACTAATTTATTCTATTCTGTTATATTTTTACATAAATAGTAATTTTTTTTGCGTATTTATTTATTTTATTACTCAGGAAAAAAAAAAAAAGTAATTTTTATTTTATTATGTATATTATTTTATTTTATTTAGAGTCTAATTTTCATTTATTCCTTTTACACAGAAAAATCTTTTGTTTATTACAATAGTTAAAAAAAGGTAATTTTTTTTATTAATTAATTATACTTTCAATTTTATTATATTATAAAATGGGTATTTTTTTTTAAAGAATAAAAAGAGTCATGAGATTTAATAGAAAAATAATAGTATAAAAAATATATATATTTTTTATTATTAATTATTAATTAAATAATTCTACAATGATTATTAATAAAAAAAAAATAACTATTCTTTTTATGCTTATAAAAAGAAATTAATGAAAATAAAAAAAAAAAAAAAACAATACTTTTTATGCTTAATAGAAGGAATGAATAAGATAATTTATTTATTTAATATAATTATTTAAAAAATAAAATAAATAAAAAAATAAATAAATAATTTTTTTAATTATATTTAAAGTTTTATATTTTAATTTTTTTTAAAGAAAAAAGAAAAATCTTTATATTTAAAAAATGTTAAAATGGTAATTTTTTTTTTAATAGATTCTGCCAATTTTTTATTATTTATTAAATAGGCAATAATAAAAGAAAAGAAAAAAAAGTCATAAGGTTTAAATTAGAAAGAATGGTAATATAAAATGAAAATGAAATATATAAATTATAAATGAAAAAAAAAAAAGTTATGTCACATCATATCACGCTGTAAAATAAAAATAAACACAAACTAAATGACAGAAATTAAGTTTTATGATAATACCTTTTTATTAATTTTATTTTATTTTATTTTATTCTAATTTTTTCCTTTTTATAGTAATAAATATAAAAAAATTTTAAAAAATTTTTATTTTTTTTATTTAAATAATAATAATAATAATAATAATAATATTTTAAAATATATATTTAATATATTATTATTTTATTTTTTATTATACTAATTGTTACATAAATATAAAGAGTTATATATATATCAATTAATATATATATATATAAATTTTTTTCTTGTTAAAAAAATTATTTACATAATAATATATAAAGTAATATATAAATAATATATAATGTTTTAATATTATTTCTATTACTTATTGAACTTTAATCAACTTACCATATATAAATTAATTATACTGTATATTTTTATAATTGTTATATATCAAATAAACAAAAAAAAAATTTTTTTTTCTGTTGGTACTTTTTAATAATATATAATATAAATATTACACATAATGATATATAATTATATTATATTATAATATATAGATATATATAATTATATTGAATTATAATATATTATAATAATAAAAATATTTATTATAAAGTGTTACATTATAAATACATTTTTTTAGTTAAAAAATTAAAATTAAAGCAAAACACAAAAAATCTAAAAAAAAAAAATGTTTTTATTTATTTATTTATTTATTTATTTATTTTATTAATAGATATATTAATAAATATTTAAAAAAATTTTTTATTTTATTTTTATTATTTGTTTTAATTTTATAATATATTATAATATATTAATATTCAATTTTTAATATATTAAATAATATTAAAATGATGGGAAATGATAAAAAAAAAAAAAAAAGAAATTTTTAGATTATGATTATTCCCAAATAAGGAAATTCATTATTCTGTATGTTTAATCCATTGTACATTTATATTAAAAAATTAAATATTAAAAAAAAAAAAAAAAATTAAAATTAAAAATTAAACATTAAAATAAAATAAAATAAAATATAAAAAAAAAAAAAAAAATAAAAAGATGATAATAATAAAAATTATCTATTATTCTATTATTAACTATTATTTTATTATTATTATTATTATTATTAACTATATTATTATTATTAATAACTATATTGTTTTATTTTATTTTATTTTATTTAATAAAAAAAAAAGTACTAATTTTGAAATCATTATCAAAAAAAATTATCTTAATAATAATTATTCTATATAAATTAATTTAATAATACTTTTATGTTTAGAAACATATCAAATTTAGTATTTTTTTTAGAAATATTTTAATTAATAGAAGAGCAAACCATAATTTTTACTTTCTTTCTTTCTTTCTTTTAAATAAAATATTACTTTTTTTTCATTATCATTACCATGATCTTATTTTATAGTGACATGATTTGCCACTAAATACATAATTTTTATAAAAAAATTTTTTTTATTTTAATTTTAATTTTATTTTTATCATACTTTGATTTTTATTATGTAATGATTTGCCACTAAATACATTTAATCAAGGAATTAAATATAAATATTAAATATAAAATACTTAATAATATTTTCATAAGTTTTTTTTTTTTTTATCTTAATACTCTTTTATTTTTTATTCTTTATTTTTTTTTAATTATTAATTTTTAATTTTAATTTTTTTTTTTTTACTTTTTGGAAATACTAGAATTAAACTAAAAAAAAAGGCAGTAAAAATTATTTAACAAACTATTCAAAATTTTTAGTTTTTTTTTTTTTAAACATATCACAAAAATGTTATTATTAAACTAAATAATTTTATTTATTTATTTATTTATTTATTTATTTATTTATTTATTTATTATATTTATTATTCTTTTTGTGTTTATTATTAATTAAATTTTTTATAAAGAATTTTAATATCATTGTATTTACTATAATACATTATTAATAATTAATATATTATTATAATATATTACAATTAATTCATGGAATAAATCAATTGAATTTTAAATTATATTAATTGTAAATAAAAAAAAAATGTATAATTGTATTTGCTGTATTACATTATTAATAATTAATATATTATTAATATATTAATGTATATATTACAATATATTTATGTAATAAATTAATTAAATTTTAAATAAACCAATATATATTATTAATACATTATAATATATTAATAATATATGTGTAAAAAATGCTAAGAAATTTGTCAGAAAGAAAAGAAAATGTAAAGAAAAATGATAAATATAAATAATCATTTCTTGGTTTTTATTATAATAATATTTGTAATACAATAAAACTATATTAATAATTATTATTATTGTTTATAAATAAATAAATAAATAAATAAATAAATAAATAAATAAATAAATAAATAAATAAATAAATAAATAAATAAATAAATAAATAAATAAATAAATAAATAAATAAATATTTTTATTGTCATACTAAGAAGCGGTCAATTAGGTCCGGCATACTAAGTAAAATATAATATAATTTAATTTAATTATGTTGTTGTATACTTTTAGAAGGTTGTTACATTGAGGTATAAAAGCTTTATTATAGTTAGTATGAAGGATCGAATACAATTATCCTATATTTTTTTTTTTTTTTTTTTTTAGTAATATCAACATTATATAAATATCATATAAATTAGATATAATCAATATACAAAGTCATTGCTCATTGCTCAAGTTAGGAAAATTAAAGTTAAGCTAAATAATTTGGATATTATTATAAATAATAATTTGGTAATTATTAACAATATATGTAATTTACTAAAAAAAAAAGTTTAAATATATATATATATATATTTATATTTTTTTTTTAAAGAAGAAATGTGGTGTGATTGGTGATGTATTATTATGTTATTACTATTATTTTAACTTGTTTTATGATTTAGTATATTGATAATTTATACTCTTATAACATTAATGATATCTTGTTATTATTATTATATATGAATAAATATATAAAAGATTATTTTTAATTAGTTTATTTTTAATTAAATAAAATCAAGGTAAAAATTTTAAAAATTTTTTTTCTTTTATATTTTAAATTTTTAAAAGTATATAAAAAAAACATGTATTTTTTTATTCTATCTTTATAAAAGAATTTTATATTATATATATAATAATCTATAATAAATTTTATAAACGTTTAAAATTCATTGTGATATAAAAAAGAAATACAATATTTTATGATATGTTTTAAATATTTTATTATTATTCCTATTCCTAAAGTTCTTTTGATTAGAATTTTTATAATTATTTTCCTTATTTTTTTTTTTTTTTTTTAATAAAAAAAATTTTTTTTTCTTTATTACATCTTGATTAATTTTTTTTTTTTTTAATTAAAATTTTAAATTATTCCATTGCTTTAAATAAAGTTTTAATATAATTAAATAAAATTTTTATAATTAATCATATATTACATTATATTACATTATATTTTAATCTTATTATCATATTAAATAGCAAATATTTATTTAATAATGTATTTATATATTCATTTAATATTTATAATAATAATAATATTAATTTATTTATATACTATTTAATTATTCATTTATATATATATTTAGTTTTTTTTGTTGTACAATGAAAAAAACTAAAAAAATAATAAAAAAAAAACATGCATTAAATATTAATATAGATATATTAATTACAGATAAAAATATATTAAAATATTTTTTTTGTCAATAAATAAATAAATAAATAAATAAATAAATAAATAAATAAATAAATAAATAAATAAATAAATAAATAAATAAATAAATAAATAAATAAATAAATAAATAAGTAAATAAATAAGTAAATAAATAAATTGATAAAAGTAGATGAGTGAAAATAAATTATAATATTTAATATTTAAATAACTAAGAATATGGAAGATAGAAAAAAAAATTTTTATTATTATTATAATAGTTATAATTAATTACTATCATGTACTTGTGATTTATTTTATTATTAAGTGATTTAATTGTTTTATTATAGTATAGTATAGTATTATAAATAATTAGTATTATTAATTATAATTATCATTGAGATAATTAAATAAGGAAAGAGATATATCAATGTGAAAAGTAAAGAAATTCATTAATTGTAATGAGATATATTTTTATTATTTATAATACATTATTGAATTTATATGTGATATTGTTAATATATATGTATATATTTGTTATTTAATAAGTAATTGGTATATTACCATGATGAATTTTTTATTTTTATATAGATTTTACAGAGTAAGTTTTTAACTTTTTGGTGTAATATTAATAAAAACAAAAATGGTGTAATATTAATAAAAAAATAAAAAAAGAAAGATAAATTTAAAGAATCATTATTATTTTTTTTTTGAATATCTCAATTTTTACATACCGCAAAAAAAAAAAAAAAAAAAAGCTTTAAAATGGTAATACTAAAATTAATTTAATAATATAATAAATATAAATATATATAATAATTATGATTTTACTCTATAATATATTTATATATTTTTTTTATACTTTAATAAATAAATATTATAAATAATAATTATAAATAATCATCATTTTATAAATTACATATTTATTAATCAATAATATTAATATGAATTATTAATATTTATTATGAATTATTAAAAAAAAAGAAAAAAGAAAAAGGAAAAAATATTATTAGTTATTTGATAATTTGATATTAAAATTATTTAAATGAAATTTTATTTATTTATTTATTTATTTATTTTATTTTATTTAATTTATAAATTAAATTAATTTTTATTAATTAATAAAAACAAAAACATATAAAGCATATAACGGATTAATTTTACTATTTTTTTTTTTTTAATTATTTCTTTGTTGAATGAACCGCCGTTTATTAATTAAAAGATAAAAAATATATATATATATAAAGGAGAATAAAATAAATAAATAAATAAATAAATAAATAAATAAATAAATAAATAAATAAATAAATAAATAAATAAATAAATAAATAAATAAATAAATAAATAAATAAGATTTAAATATAATTAATAATAATGAATAAGAAAATAGTTAAATTTTCATTTTTTTTTTTTTTTTTAGTTTAGTTTAAAAAATATTGATAGAAATAAATTAAAATACCGTTTTTTTTATAAAGTTTTTAAATTGAAGAATATAAAAAATAAGCTTTTTTTTCTGTTTTATTTATATTAGAAACCAAATAAAAAATAAAAAATACATAAAAATAATATAAAATTCATTTAATTCTTTTTTTTTTTTAATTGTTATTAATAAATTGAATATTGTATATTAATTTATCATATTTAGATTTTTAATTTAATAATCATAATCATAATTATAATTATAATCTACAATATCTCTTAACACAGAATTTAATTATCAAATTATATAAATTGATTATTTTTATAGAGTTTTATAATAACTCAATTGTTTAAATTTATATTGTATATCATTTAACGATTAAATAAAAAAACTATATAAATAATTTTTTTTTCTTATTTTTTATTTTTATTATTTTTATTAATTTTTAATGTTCTTATTAATGAAAAAAAAAGTTTTTTTTCTTTTCTTTTCTTTTCTTTTTTTTCTTTTTTTTTTTTTTTAATTAAAATATTTTCTCCAATTAAACATTTTGGGTTTTATTTGGTTTAAAAGAAAAAAAAAAAAAACAAATAATTTTTTTATAAATTAAATGTTAAATATTTTAAAAATTAAAATTGATTAAAGCTTTTTTTAAAGTTTTTTTTTTTCTTATGATTTTTAATTATCTAAGCAAAATAAAAAATAAAAATATATAAATAAAATTATTATATAAAATTAAATTGCACTAAAAAAAGTATATATAAAAATTGGAATTTAAATAAAAAAAAAACTGTGTTTTATTTTATGCCAATGTTTATAATATAAATAATGATATATATAAATATTTGCTCATTGCTTTCTTTATATATCATAAATTTAAAAATAAATGAAAGAAGAAAAAATAATTGGAAAACAATTTTATTTAAATAAATTAATAATATTAAATATTATTATATATATATATATTTATATTTATGTCATTTTGATTTGTAATGAATATTATAATTAAATTTATAATAACTGTATTATTTATTTCTTTTTTTTTTTCTTTTATTTAATAAATTATATAAAAAAATAATAGTTAAATCAATTCTTAAATATTATTAAAGTATCTTTTATTTTAAACAAATTTATAGAGAAAAAAAAGAATTTAATGAATTAATGTATATATACATATATAATTATTTAATAATATATATAATAAACTACTTAGATAGTTTATTAGTATAACTTAATTGTGGTGTATATGGAGAATATTTTAATAATAATGTAAAAAGTTAAATTCTCATTTATTTTTTAGTTTAAAATGTTGATATAAATTAAAATTGAAGAATATGAATTAATTAATTAAACTTTTTTCCTGTTTAATAATTATTAATTAAAATAACATAGAAACAAAATAAAAAGTACATAAATATATAATATAATTCATTTAAATTTCTTTTTTTCTTTTTTTTTTTTTTTTGTTATTCATTTTTTATAGTTATATATTTTTGATAATTTAATCTTTAAATATTAAAAAATTATAATTATTAAATTAAAAATATAATATAAAATAAAACTATTTTATATATATATTTATTGTTTATTATATAACTTTTAAAATTAATTATGTTATAGTTTTTATTAATTAAAAAAATAAAGAAAAAAGTATTTTCTCCAATTAAACATTTTGGGTTTTATTTGGTTGAGAAAAAAAAAAAATAATAAATTAAATGTTAAATATTTTAAAAATTAAAATTGAATAAAGCTTTTTTTAAAGTTTCTCTTTTTTTTTTTTAAAAAATAATAGTTAAATCAATTTTTAAATATTATTAAAGTTTCTTTTATTTTAATATATTTAATCCTTTTTTTCTATAAATTTGCTTAATGTATATATGTATATATAATCATTTATTTAATATTTAATATTATAATATTATATATATATATATAATAAACTACTTAGATAGTTAATATGAGTTAGTTTATTAGTATAACTTAATTGTGGTGTATATGGAGAAAATTTTAGTAATAATATAAAAAGTTAAATTCCAATTTTTTTTATTTAGTTTAAAATGTTGATATAAATTAAAATTGAAGAATATGAATTAATTAATTAAACTTTTTCCTGTTTAATAATTATTAATTAATATTAACCTGGAAACAAAATAAAAAGTATATAAATATATAATATAATTCATTTAAATATCTTTTTTTCTTTTTCTTTTTTTTTTTTTTTTATTTTGTTATTCGTTTTTCATAGTTATATTTTTAATTTAATAATTATAATATTAATAATTAAAATTATAATTATCAAAAATATAATAAAAAATAAAATTGTTTTTTATATATTTAATATCATTTAAAATTAAATTACAGTTTTAATTAAAAAAAAAAAAAAAGTATTTTCTCCAATTAAACATTTTGAGTTATTTATTTGGTTGAGAAGAAAATAATAATAATTTTTTTATTATTTGTATAAAAATAATAAATTAAATGTTAAATATTTTAAAAATTAAAATTGATTAAAGCTTTTTTTAAAGTTTTTTTTTTTTTTTCTTTGATTTTTAATTATCTAAGCAAAATAAAAAATAAAAATATATAAATAAAATTATTATATAAAATTAAATTGCATTAATAAAATTGTAGTTTTTTTTTTTTTTTTTTTTTTAAATAAAATAAAATTGTGTTTTATTTTATGCCAATGTTTATAATAATTAATGAATATGCAATATTTTCTTATTAATATACCATAAAATTAAGATAATTAAAACAATTAAAAAAAACTATATATTTATATCATTTTGATTTTTAATGAATGTTATAATTAATTATTATACGAAAATAATATTATTTAATATATTTAGAATTAAAATATATATAACAAGCTACTTAGTTGAGATAATGAGTTAATATGTTTATTAGTTAACTTTTAAATTATAAGGAATAAATAAATTGAGGTATGACACTTTTAAGGTTCAGAAAATTTTTAAATAAGGAAAGAATTTTGTTTTAATAAAATTTATTATATTTATTAATTATTTATTATATTTTTGAACTTAATTTTTGTCTACATTTTATATTAGATATTTTTAATTCTTTTTATACTTTTAAAATTATAATTATTTAATATTTGTATAATTATTTCTTTACCTTATTTTTAAGGAGAAAAATAAGGAGTTTATAATTATAACTAATATAAATAATTAATCACTATTTTCTATATTTTACCTAATGTTATAAAACTATAATTAATGTAAATAATACATTAATTTATGTATATAATAAAATAATTTTATAGATTTTATGTTCTTATATTATTAATTAATTTCTTAATAAATTTATGTATTGTAATAAAATTTAATACGTATTAAATTATTATATAATTTACATTATATAATAATTTATTGTGGCGCATTATTTACTAATAATTTTAAATTTATGTTTATTTTACTTCAAAATAAATAAATAAATAAATAAATAAATAAATAAATAAATAAATAAAAATATATAAATGAATGAATATAGAAACAAATGAATAAAAAATTTTTAATATAAAAAAAAAATGGATGTAACATTTAAAAAACATAATTAAAATTTATTTTTATAACCAATAAAATATTAGTATAAATATATTATTTTTTAATTAAATAAATAAAACCATGTTTTTTTTTTTTTTGTGTTTAAACTTGAAAAAAAAAAGAAAAAAAGAATAAAAAAAAAAAAAAATAAAAAAAAAAAGAATAAAAAAAAGAAAAAAAAGAATAAAAATAAAACAAAATTAAAAAAAAAAAGATATAAGTGTAAAAGAAATAAACTGTAGAAATAATAATAAAATATATTTTATAAAAGAAATATATATATAAATGTATTAATAATTCAAAAAAAAAAAAAAGAAGTAATTAAACAAAGAAATGTAGAAGAGATAAAAAAAAGAAGTAATTAAACAAAGAAATGTAGAAGAGATAAAAAAAAGAAGTAATTAAACAAAGAAATGTAGAAGAGATAAAAAAAAGAAGTAATTAAACAAAGAAATATAAAGAGATAAAAAAAAAGTAATTAAACAAAGAAATGTAGAAGAGATAAAAAAAAGTAATTAAACAAAGTAATATAGAAGATATAAAAAAAAGAAAAGAAAAGAATATAGATATTTTTTGTTTTTTATTTTTATTTTTTATTTTTTAAATTAATATATTTAACTTAAATAAAACATTTGTAATATATATTTATATATATTCATTGTATTATTGTTAAAAATATATATTTTTTTTTTTCAAAAAAAAAAAAAAAATAATATTATTATTAATATATAAATGGTTATTATTATTATTATTTTTCATATATATTAAATAATTTAGGTGAAATTTTTTTTCTTTTTTTACATATAAACTATTTTAAAAATATTATAATTATTAATATATATATCTATATATATATAATCATTTTTTTTGGTAATTGGTAATAAGTATATATTTTTGTTTTTTATTTTTTATTTTTTTTACTTAAATTATATAATTATTTTTTTGTTTGTTTGTTTGTTTGTTTTTTTAGTATATTAAAAGAGTTCTATATATACATGTATAAATATAGAAAACTCTTTTAGTTTAAATTATATATAATATATATAATTTATATGTATATATATGTTTTATTATGATTTTTTGTTTAATTTTAATTTAATTTTTTTTTTACTGTTTGTTCGTTTTTTTTTTTTTGATTTTAGTTTTGATTATTATTATTATTATTATTATTATTTTTATTTTTGTGTAAACTTAAAAAATTTAAAACTTGAATATAGACTTTATAATTTTTTTTTTTTTTTTTTTTTTTTTTTTTTTTGATTTTTAAAAAATAAAAATAAAAAATAAAAAATAAAAATACCTAGTAAATTCTTTTTTTTTTTTTTTTTTTTTTTTTTTTTTTCTTATTTTCTTTCTTTCTTTCTTTTTTTTAATCCTTCATAAATAAAGATAAATAATTAAATAAATATAATATTAAGTACTTTCACTTAAGATAAAAAAAAAAAAGAAAAAAAAAAAATAAAAAAAAAAAAATAAAAAAATAACGCTTAATTTAGTTATTATTATTATTTTAAGATCATTAAATTTAATAATAAATGAATCATTATTAAAATATAAAAATATTATATATATATATATATAAATATATATATATATATATGAAAAGAAGGAAATGGTATCATTTAAACATTTTTTTTTTTTTTTTTTTTTTTTTTTTTTTAAAAAAAGAGTTAAAAAAAATTGTTTTATTTGTTTGTTTGTTTGTTTGTTATTTAAAAAAAAAAATAATAATAAATCTTAGTTTCATGTGTTATATGTTAAGAGATAATAGTATAGAGAAGATAAAAAACAAATGATAAAAAAAAAAAAAACTATATATGATAAAAAAAAAATAAAAATTAAAAAATAAAAAAAAGGTTTATTTATTGTTTATAATAATTTAAATCTATATATATATAAAAATTTAACTAATTAATTAATTAATTACTATTATTATTATTATTATTATTATTATTTTTTTTTTTTTTTCCTTTTTTTTTTTTTTTTTTTGTATTTTGTTTAAAAAATAATTTTGGTTGTATATATATACATATATCTATACTTTTTTGACTATGAAAAAGATATATATAGATATAGATATATATATATTTAATAATAATAATAATAAAAAAAAAAAAAAAAAAAAAAAGAATAAGTAAATTTAATTATTCAAAAATAAAGATTCAAGGTTCCCTAAATTAATAATAAAAATATTCATTCGCTTATTTAATTTAATTTTTTTTTTTTTAATAGATATTTTTTTTTTTTTTTTTACTTTTTTTTTTTTTTTTTTTTTTTTTTTTTTAATAGATATTTTTTTTTTTTTTTTTTTTTTTTTAAATTATATATTTATAATTATTATTATATGATATTTTTATTTTTATTCTTTATACTTTATTTTTTTTTTTTATTTATTCCTTTTTAAAGTATAAAATAATCATCTTCTTCAATAAACTTTTTTCTTTCAATTTCCTTTTTATATATTAGAACATCTGTGGAATCATTTGTACTTGATTTACGTTGAGAGTTGAAGGAATGTAAATGATTAGTAGGTGTAAATTTAGTTGTATATTGAGCATAATTATTACTATTTTGTGTATTACGTTTAGCTACAGCATTTGCTACAGCAATAGCATATGCTCTAGCTTTAACTTGTTTTTGTAACCATTGTTCTGGTTCTGGAATACCTTTACGTTCTTTTTCAAGAATTTGTAAAGCTAATGTTGAAGATGATATATAATTAATATTATTACCACTATTATTGGTATATGTACTAAGGGTTGATTTTTCTGGTGATTTTGCCAAATTTTTATGAGTAATTCCTTGTGAAATATCTATTGGTGAATTATTTTTATTATCTAATAGAAATATAAATAAATATAAGGATTAATTATTACAATTATTAATTTATTTATTAAATTTTATAATTATTATTTATTATTATTATTTATCAATTTATTTATTTATCAATTTGTTTATTTATTAGTTTATTTTTATTTATTTATTTATCTTTCTATTTCTATCATTTCTATCTATTTATTTTATTTATCTATTTTTATTTATTTATTTATTTTTAATATATTTACCTTCTGAAGAAGATTTATTGGTATTTTCATTTGATTTTTCGGCATTATCATTTGTAGAATTATTATTATCATTATTGTCTTTATCTAAATTTAAAAGTTTAGCAACAATGGGTATACTTGTAAGAAAACTAAAACCATTAAATTTATTGAATTTTTTCGTTCCAAAAATATTATTAAAATTAAAGATAGAATTATCATTATTTGAAGTTGTGGGTGGAGCTGTTTTTATTGTATCTTTACTTTCTTTTTTAGATACAGAGGTATTGATTTGTAATAATTCTGGTTTATTAGTAGTATTTGTATTAGCATTTGTATTAGTATTAGTATTAATGTTAGTATTGTCAGCATTAATGTTGGTATTATTAACAATATTTGAATTTTCTTTGTTTTCTGTTGTTGTATTCATTTTAGTATTAGTCGTCGTTATAGTAACATTTGAGGTAGTTGTTGAAGCTTTATTCATATTCTGTTTAATATAATAATCTCTATGCATACTAGATCTACCAGAATACATAGGTGCAGGTGAACTATTGGTACGATAACGGTTGACACCAATATTTTGATGTAATTTAGAAGGAATCTTTGGTGAAGTTTTAGATACCATTGATGAATTGTGGGTATTATTTGATATAGTCATCATTGTTGTTACTGTAGTAGGTACATTTTTTCTTGGTTTTAAGTAATTTTCTGGATGATTTCTATTTTGAGATAATGGAGATGAAATTTTTGCTCTTGAAGATGAAGATGATGAAATGTTTTTGGAAAGAGCAGAAGAAGGTGGTGGTAGCATATCACTATTTAATTTTTTAGAGTATAAACTGGAAGAATTCTTTTGACTGGAATGATGATGACTTGAAGATCCTTTAGGTTTTAATTTTGTTGCTAATAAAGAATTATCTTTTAATTTTAATTTTTGTAGACTAGCATTTTCTTTTATTTTTCGTTTAATTTGTTTCGGTGCTGCAGTAGCTGATTTAGATAAAGTATGAGATATTGATTTTACAGATAGTTTACCACTTGATTTTTTTGATATATTATGCTTTCTGTTTTTATCAAATTCACTTTTTGATGGCACCGATGTAGGTAATTGATTACTATTACCAATGTTTCCTTTATCATTTCCATTTCCATTTCCAATATTATTATTTAACTTTTCATTTGAAGAATTTAAAGAAGTATTATTTAATGAATTGTGTGTTGACCTATTTTTATCTAAGATAGAATCCCATAAAGAGGCTTGTCTTTGATTATATTTTGATTGAATATGACTATTGCTTTTTATTATATAATCTTTACTAGTACTATGATTACGTTTTATATTAGCTTTATTATTGAGTTGACCATCAACTGAAAAATACTTCCTACTATTACTACGTCTTGAGGAATAAGATGATGAAAGGATTACTGTATCATCTTGAAGAAGTTTCTTTTCAATTTCATCTGTATTATCTAAATTAATATTTTCCTTTTTACATACTTCATCATACCATTGAATATATGCCATTTGTGTTTCTTGTTGTTGAAACATAGTTCTAATTGCAAATGGTGATGCAGAAACAGTAGTTAATGTTGAATTAATTGATGATGCATATGAATACCGACGGAAATTCATTTCACTTTTGTTCATTCTTTCATAATCATCAGTAAATCTTCTATTATATGGGAAGGAATTTGGTAATGAGTTATCATTTATTATTACATCTATGGAAGCTTTTTGTGAGTTTAACTTTATTTCAGAATCATATCCAAAACCTTTTTATTAATAATATATAATATATAAATACATTAATATATACAAATACATATATCAAATATTTAAATAATATATAATGTATGTTATATAAAGTCATTAATATATATATATATACATATATAAATATTTGATATAAATACATTTATATCAAATATTTAAATAATATAATATATATGAACATAATATATATAAATAAATAAATGATTATTATAATTCTTTAATTCTTACCATTATTACGATGACAATTATTATGTTTATCTGTTATTGATGATGATAAAGTTTCATTATCTGATTCTAATTGACTATCTTCTTCCCTTTCTTCATCATATTCATCTTCACCATCATTACTGTCTTCATCTTCTTTATTATTTTCTTTATTTTCTTTTTCATCTTTATTTTCTTTTTTATCTTCTTTAATTTTTTGTTCATCTTTTTCATCTATTTTATCTTTTTCATCTTTTTCATTATTCTTATAATCCTGACTTTCATGATGTTCATCTTCATTAGAGGACACAACATATATAATTTCATCATTTTTATTTAAATCTTCCTTCACTGATTCAATACTGTTTTCATTTTTATCTTCATTATTCTTTTCTTTATCTTTATTACTTAATTCTTCTTTTTCACTATCATCTTCTTTATTTTGTATTTCTAATGTAAATTGTTCATTTGATTCAGTTTGATTATTTAAATAACTTTCAGTAGATTCATTATTATTAACAGAACTTTCATTGTCTTTATTTTCAAATGTAATTATAGTTTCATTATTATTATGATCTTTATTATTTATATCTTCATTTTTGTCTTTTTTATTTATTTCATTTTTATTATCAATATTATCTTCAATCTCATTATTTTCTTCATTTTTACTATCAAAATTATCTTTATTTTCATTATTAATTTCATCATTAATTTCATCAATTGTTTTATTTTTATCACTATTACCATTATCATTATTATTATTATTATTATTATTATCATTATCATTATCATTATCATTATCATTATCATTATCATTATCATTATCATTATCATTATCATTATCATTATCATTATCATTATCATTTTCATTATCATTTTCAGCATCATTATTATTATCATTAAGATATGATGAGTCTAATATATCATCTGTTTTTTCTGTTAATTTATGTTCAACTTTATCTAAGGAAATTGTAGATGATGTAGTTGAAGAAACATCACTATCTAAGAAGCCTTCTTCAAATCGCATCATATCTTGAATACTATTATATTCTTCATCACTACTACCTTCACTACTTAAAATTGTACTTTCATCACCACCACCTATACGATAATTACGAACAATATTGTTTACAAATGAAGATTGAGTTAAGAGAGATAAAAAAGAATTTAAATTTTTAGCAATAACAGCAATACGTTGTTTTTCTAAACCAATTTTTACAATTGGTAGATTTCCAATACTGACTGGATGATTTAATATATTTGAACCAATACCTAAGGATGTATTCATTAAGGATGTATGTTTTGTACTTGTTCTACTAGTTTGAAATGAATTAATGCCCCAATAAGGTGAACTATTTGAAGAATGATAATTATCATCATCTTCGTCATCTTTTAACCAAAGTGCAAAAATATTTTCATGACTGAAATCTATAAATAGAGGATAGAAATATTGAGATAATAAATCATCACTGTAAAGTTCTAAAAAAAGTTCACGAAGTGTAATTTGAATTTCACTAAATTCTTGAGCTTTTGTAATAAGACATAAATTTCCTGGTAATGATCTTTTATTATTATTATAATAATATGAAGATGTTTCTGAATATGATGAAGGGATTGAATTTATTGAATTATTGTAAGTACTTTGAATAGACTTTGTACGACTTAATGGAATTGATGAATTACTCATATATTGGGTACTTTTATTATGAGCAAAAGTATTTAAACTTGAATTACTACTATTACGTTTTGAATTATTTAAGTGACTATTGCTATTTCTGTGTAATGATGTTTTACTATTAAGAGTTGGGGATTTAGAATTATCATTAGATTTTTCATTTATTCCATTATTACTACTTATAGGGGAAGTAGGATCTTCTACTTGCTCATTAAAATAATATCTTATAAATTCAATAAATAGTGGAGGAAAACTTGGAATTACATTTGAAGGTAAAGTTTTTACGTAATGAGATATAACATTTTGTGTTCTTTTAGGATATTTATTCATTTTTGTTTAAATATTACTATTATGTTTATTTATGATTTAATTTATAGGTTATATTTGATAATATTATATATATTTATTTAATGATTTAAGAATAGGGATGAATTTCTTTTATTTTTAATATATGATAATATATAAAAATAAAAAAAGTTTATTATAACTTTTAATATATGTTTATTTTTTTTCTTAATTTATTTATTATATATTTTATATTCAAGTTTTATTTATATTTTTTATTTTTTTTTTTTTTTGATTTTATTTTTTTTTTTTTTAAGGACAGCAATTAAAAAGAATAATTTTTAATTCATATGTTAATATTGTTTTACACATGATTAATTAAATAAAATTGAGAGTAATAATAATTGTTTTAACTGTGAGATTTTTTAAAAGAACACTTTTTATTTATATAAATAATAATATTATTATTAAGTTTTCTCTTTTATATATATATTATTGTTTATTTTTTGTTTTAAGGTTTTATTTTATTTTTTATTTTTATTTTTATTTTTTTTTCTTCTCGTTATTTTTTGAGTATTACTGATTTTACTAATATTTATTTATATGAATTATAATTGATTAAAATACATGATTTAATATAGTTGTTTCCATGATAATAATAAAAAATGTATTTAGATTAATGGATTTAAGAAAGAAAAAAAAAAAGAAATTTCAAAAGTATTGAAAGCTATGAATCATATTTATAAATGATGTAAATATTTTGTGGTGATTTTAAAGATTAATTATTCCTAAATAATAAATGTAATTATAATAATAGTGATATTTATATTAGAATTTGATGATTTTATATTGTTATATAAATATAAAAAAAAAGTTAAGGAAAAGAAACAAAATATAGCTTTATTAATTATTTTATCTATTATTTGCTCATAAGCTATTTATATAAAATCATTATATTTATGTATATATGTTATACATAAATAAAAAAAATAAAAAAAGAAATTTAATTGATATGAATTTTTATTCAGTATATATATTCATTTAGAAATGTCAAAATTATAAATTAAAGAAAAGTAAAGTAAAGTATATAAAATAAAATAAAATATACAAAAAAAAAAAAAAAAAAAAAAAAAAAAATAAGACTTTCTTTTTGTTAATATATTATTAATATAAACTGAAAATAATAATTAAAACTATATATAAAAATTTATCAATTAAAAAACATGGCTAATGAAACAAAAAAAAAATAATAATTTATATTTTATTTGTTATAAATGATTAAATTTCTAATACAGTGTTTTATTTTTATTAAATTTATATATAGAATACAAACAAATAAATATTTATTATATAAAATAAATATAATAAATATTTAAAAATAAAAAAAAAATACTAATAAAAATTTAAAAAGACTTGAATATATATATTTTATAAAAAAAAAAAAACTCTTTTAAATAATTATATTAATATTTAGTTTTAACTTATATATTTTATTATTTTATTAAGGAACTTTATAATTACTTTTTATTAATCTCTTCCAAATATTCTATTATTTTTAATTCTTATATCTTCATAAGATATATTACTTTATCTTTCTATTATTCTTCTTTGTAAAAATAAAAATGTTTTAAAAAAAAAAAAAAAAATAAGAAACAAAATTATTTTTTTAAATTCATAAATAACATTTTTTCTTATTATTATTTAATATAATAAATATTAAAATTATAATATATTATAATATATTATAATATATATTTTAATACTCAATAATTTTATAATTATATAATATATTTTCTATATATAAAATAATATATTTAGTTATATTAGTAATATAATTATTTTTTTTAAAAAAAAATTTAATATATATTTCATTATAATCCACAATATATTAATATATTAAATTTTATATAATATATATTATTTAATAAAATATTTATATAGTTATTTCAAATTATTTAATTGGAACAGTACAGTATTTCTATATAAAATAATATAAATAATATAAACATAAAGTATAAACAAATAAAATATAATATAATATAATATTATGTAAATGTATTATAATATTTATATTATTTTATATCAATATTATAATAAATAACATATATAAAATAGTATATAAAATAAATTCATAATATAATTGTCAATTAATTGAAAAATTTTAAAAAAAAAATATTAAAAAAAAAAAAATTTCATTTTTTTTTTAATACATAGAAAAATAAATATCCTATAGAAAGATTGTCGACCAGTTTCTATCCTGGTTGTTAAGGCGTTTCCTTAGCATACATAAGGCTTCTGGATCGACACCGCATCTACCCCAAGCAAAGTGGTTTTCTCCTTCACGGGTTTTACACTGTGGCAAGGTAGTGCACAGGTATAGTATTTGAGGCGTAGCTACTCACGCCTCATTAAATAATATAAGTATATGAGTAGATCTTTAAGTCTAATAATGTGGGGTGCGGCTCTAAATTATTGGGCGGTTTCCTTGGTGACTACTATTCATATGTGGGGCTTGTAGACTGGACCCGTTATTAAGTTAGCGTTAGGGTTTAAATACAAATGTAAAATATATGAATATACCAAGGGCGTCGACGCCGAAAAGGTAAGGCAGGGAATTTAATTCCGATACATTCATGTGAAAAATCACATGATAAGTCTATAAAAAAAATATAGAAAGATTTTATTATAAATTAAAATTTAAAAAAAAAAAAAAAAAAAGTTCATATATAAATAAATAAATAAACGAATAAAATGAATAAATGAATAAAAAATAATTAGAATGAATAAAAAAATACTAATATTTTTTATATATATTTTATATAATAATAATAATAATAATAATAATAACAATAATAACAATAATAATGTAATCCAATGAATAATTAAGGATGAATTTATTTATTAATTGTAAATCAGTGATAATTAAATAATTTTAAAGATGAGTAATTGATTATAATAATAATAATAATAATAATAATAATAATAATAATAATAATAATAATAATAATAATAATAATAATAATAATAATAATAATAATAATAATAATAATAATAATAATAATAATAATAATAATAATAATAATAATAAATAAATAAATAAATAAATAAATAAATAAATAAATAAATAAATAAATTTTATTTTTAATTCTTTTTTTAATCTATTTTAATATCATACATTTTTTTCTACAGTGTATAATTTTTGTTCTTTTTATTGTTATTGTTATTTATTTATTTTCATTTAATTTTTTTTTTATTTAAATTTATATATTGTTATTTTCTTTTTTAAATTATATACTTATAAATTAATTACATTAAAATGGAAAAGAACAAAATAAAATAAACTTTTTATTATTTTTGTTAATTAATAACTAAATAGATAAGATTAACATTACCACATGTTCTTTATAGATTAAATTTATACATAAATTGAAAAAATAAAAAAAAAAAAAAAAATTAAAAATAAAAAATAAATAAAATAAATAGATAAGTAATAATTAGAATAAGCATATTTATATTTTATAAATATGTATTGTTTTTATATATAAAATTATAATAAATTATTTTTTTAATCTTTAGATGTAATATATAGTATTAATTAATATTTTTAATCATGTATTTTACTTTTTAAAATAATAATAAAATCTTTTAATTAAAAGTTAAAATAAAAATTAAGAAATTAGAATATTTTATTATTAAAAATTTGTTTTATATGAAAAAAAATTAAAACTTTTATTATTAATAAACATCTATTTATAAAAAGTAATGTATGTCATTTCAGATATACTATAATACTATTGTTTTAATATGAATATTATATAAAATAATATTATTTTTACAAATTTATTATTAATAAGATATGCTTAGTAAATATATATATATATAAAGAATAATATACATTGATAATTTAAAGTATGTTTTATAGTATATGATTAAGAATAAAAATTTTTTTTTTCTAATTCTTTCATTAATCATTATATTAAATAACATAAAAAAAATTTAAATTAAGGATAAGTTTTAATAATAATTAAGATTATAATTTAAATTAACATTATGATATTAATATCATTTTTCTTATACATATATATATTAATTATTTTTTATATTTCATTAAAATAAACTATAGGAACTTCTTCAAATTTCTTTTTGTACTTTAAATTTAACTATGTATAATTATAATAAATAACACAAAAAGAAATAGAAAAAATTCTTAAATAATAGTGTAAAAAACATAAAAAATTATTATTTTTATTTTGAAGTTCTTTCCTTATTATTTGGAAAGAATGTATAATATATACAAAAACTTTAATACACTTTGTTTTTTTTGAAGAAAAAGAAAATATTTTTTAAAACTATATAAATTCTAAAGATTCATAGTTTAAATAAAAATATGATTATTTAGATTATATAAAATTTTAATTTAATATTTAATTATAGATGTAATTAACTCTAAATATTATTTATAATTTTTATTAATATTAATATTATTATATTATTCATAAAAAAAAAGATGATAATAAATAATTATATATGTTATATAATTTAAAAAAGGATATGAAATTATTTCAAAGAATTTTATTTAAAAATGTGCTTTAATACTAATTTCAAAGAACACGCTAATTATTTTATTAATGTAGAAATCAATGCTTCATATTATAACTATTAAAATACTTAACTTTTGATGAAATTTACAAAAAAGTTTTTAAAGTAATTTAAGCTTTTCATAAATTATTTTTTTTTTATTCAAGCGGATATTGGTACTTTTATAATTGCTTATTTTGGATAAAATCTTAATTATGCAAGACAACTTAATAAACATAAAATTTCATTACTTTATTTTAAATTAATTTACTTAGTTATTATTATTTTTTTTATTCAACAACACCAACAATAATAATAATAATAATAATAATAATAATAATAATAATAATAATAATAATAATAATAATAATAATAATAATAATAATAATTAATAATAATAATAATTAATAATAGTTAATAATAATAATTAATAATAATAATAATAATTAATAATAATAATAATAATAATTAATAATAATAATAATAATAATTAATAATAATAATAATAATAATTAATAATAATAATAATTTATAATAATAATAATAATAATCATGATAATTATTATTAATAACATGAAAAGTGTTATTTTAATTTAAATTCTTTAGTTATTATTCTTTGTATTATTTATCATTAATTCTAACTTTATGCATATATTAATGTAAATTAACTGTTGATGATTTTTTATTTATATAATAAAGTCTGTCATAAATTAATATTAATATTATTTTTTATATGAGTTATGAAATAATTATAATATATATAAAGTTTACATTGCTTTTTGATATAGCTTTTTTTTTTTTTTTTTTTTTTTTTTGTACTTATATAAAAATAAATTTGAATTAGTAAACATATTACTAAATTAAATTTAAATTAAAATAAATACATAAATAGAGAAAAATATTTTAAGATATTCTAGAATTAAAACAAAAAGTTTTATAGATGTATTTATTTAAAAATATAATATATCATCATAAAATATGGATATTTTTATTTAAAGTATAGAAAAATAGTAATATATATTTCGAATTTTTTTCATTTCATTTTATTTTATTTTATTTTATTTTATTTTATTTTATTTTATTTTATTTTATTTTATTTTATTTTATTTTATTTTATTTTATTTTATTTTATTTTATTTTATATACTTTTTATTTATTTCTTTTACATCTATATTTTTTTTTTTATTTTAATTTTATTAAATAGATATTAATATAATATAATTTATGTTTTTAATAGATATAATCATTGCAATAATATATATTTTAAAAATCTATATTGTATAAATATTCATTTTATTTTGTATTATATTTTTATATTTTCATTTATTTGATTATATTAGGATTAATATGGTATAATTAAATCATTAGATATAATATGATTTAATTTTTTGAAGATTGATAATACATATAAAAGTAATAAATTGATAATTAAAACATATATATTAATATTATATAAATATTATTATTTGCATTAATTTTTTATAATAATTATTATTATTATTATTTATTCATATTATTCATATATTATATATATAAATATAAATATATATATATATATATATTTAAGTTCTAATATTATTATTTTATTTTTGTATTATAATTTTTTCAATATACTTATTTATTTATTTATTTCTTTATTTTGTTTTCATTTTTATAACATCTTTGAATTGAATTATTGATATGTAATACTCTTTATATTTATATATATAAATATATATTAATATAAAGTGTATTACATATCAATAATTTAACAGTTGAGAGATTGTTATTCTCCCCAAGCATATAAATCTTTTTTTTTTTTAAGCATATAAATCTTTGCTTATTTTTTTTTAAAGGTTGTTTATCAATATCATATTGTACTAATTAAATTAAAATTTTTTCTTATCAATAATTAAATAATTAACACTTTATTATTGAAAATACCTTATTAAAAAAAATCAGTATATATAAAACATTGAATTTTTTTCACTTCAAAATTTAATAAGTAGAAAAAACTTTGAACCTAAAAAGCTTAATCATAAAATAGAGTTTTAATAAACTTGATCATTATGAAAGTAATTTGGACTCTATTACTTCCTTATTAATAATTATAATAATCATAATCATAAAATAATAATAATAACAGTTATTAAAATATGCTTTTTTTTTTTTTTTTTTTTTTTTTTTTTTTTTTTTTCTTTGTTCATAATTTCATTTACTTTTAAAACAAATTTTTATTTAATTTAATACTAAATTTAATTTATAACTTCATATTCATCCCAATCAATACTTAATAGTTGTGGTATAGTCAATCCTAATTCTTTACTTAATTTATTCAAATTTTCCAATATTTTTTTATTATCATATTTTTTTTTATTATCATCATCATCATTATTATTAGTATAAGTATTGATATAAGATAGAAAATCAAAGGAAGAATCATTATTTGATAAATCTGAATTTTTTTGTATTTTTTTTAACTCTCTTGATAAAGAAGCAGCTTTTAATTGAAGATAAAGACTTAATACAATTATTATTATACCAATAATAAATAAAATTTTTATAATTCGATATTCTTTCATTGTCCTTATTTTTGGAATATATTTTGGGAATATAACTACATTTTGAACTTTCTCATCTTCATCCCAAGGATCATTTTCATCTAAACCACTATTTTCTCTTTTTAACATATGATTTTTTGAATAACTAGTATGATGATGATGTTTTTTGAAGGAATTACTATTATTATTACTATTATTCTCATTATCATTATCATTATTATTATTATACTTTTTATCTTTAAAATTAATTGTAAATGTTCGTGATACAGTATTTGATTTAGGGGAACTGTCAGGTGAAATTATTGGTGTTGAATTGACTCTTCTGTATTTGGATAACTTACTTTTTTTAATTTCATCATCTTCATTATCATTCTTACCATTCTTAATTATATCATCTTCAAAGAATCTTGCATTTTTTTGTTTATTATTTTCAGGCTTTCTTTCGTTTAAATTACTATCATAACTTTTTGATAAATTTGCTGCTCTCTGTAATTTCAATCCTCCAGAAGCTTTATCCGAATCGTGTAGACTTTTCTTTACTAATAAACTTGCTCTATGATTTTTCTTTAAATTATTTATAAAAATAATAATACAAATTGATGAAATGATAAGTATATATATATATATATAAAATAAATTAATACATTTGTGTACTATACTTAAATTAGAAAAGTTAAATATGTTTATTTATAATAATAATAATAATAATAATAATAATAATAATAATAATAATAATAATATTAATATTAATATCATTATTATTATTATTTAATTATTACTATTAAGATAAAAAAAAAAAAACTTATAAAAATTTATTTTTTTAATTACCTTATAACTTTCCAATAAAGATGTTAATTGATTATAAACACTATCACGATTTATAAATGATAACATGAAATAACTTTCGCCTGTTTTAGTATCAATTTGAATGGCGTTTGGTACTACCAATGCAGCATTCTTTTTTAATATACATTTTACTTTTGAAAGCGGGATAACAACTTGATGTATAAATCCTACAACATTACTGTAGTAACAAAAATAGTTTTGGGTAACATATAAAAAACCTTGTAACAATAACAAGTCTATTTGAAGAGCACAAGAATATCCTTTTATTTTTGATTATTATTTATAAAATAAAAAAAAAAGTTAATTCAATTTTTTAAAGCATAATAAAATAAAACAAAACAATATAAAATAAAATAAAATAAAATAAATTAATATTAAAATAAGATATAATTTTAGTTTCATTATTCAATTATTCTTTTATAAATGATATACTTATATATATATTTTATTTATAATAATTATTAATTTCATAAAGAATTTGATATACTAACTGTCTATTACAACTTCATTACTTGGTATTCCCTTCTTACGAAAAGCTTTATGAAAATTTCTATTTTTTGAATCATTATCATTTAATAAAAGGGTTGAACTACTAATATCTGTCTCTGACATTTACAAGATTAAAATTAGATATTAAATATTAAATATTAATAAATTAAAAAAAAAGAAAAAAAGTAAAAATTATAAAATCATGTATTTATATTGTATTGTTATATTTAAAATTTATTAATTGTATTTTATATTATGTTATGATATTATTATAAATTAAATAAATTTTAATTATTTTTCAATATATTTTTATTTAATGTAGAATATTTATTATTATTATTATTATTATTTTAATTTAAATTTTATTTGAGAAGGAATCTATGTTAAAATCTTTTCTTTAATTATTTTATTATATATAAATTTTTTTTATTATATTTATATTAAATATAAAATTTAATCATTTTTTTTTATTTTATTTTTAAATTTTAATATATAAAATTAAATTTAAAATAAAATCATTGATATAAAATTTTTGGTATTAATTAAAGTAATATTAATTTTTTAAAAATATATATATATTTATTAATAAACTTATTAACACCAAGATAAAGTTTAATAATATATTTAAGTATTTTTTATTTTATTTAAAGTGTTAAAATACTAAAATATTCTGTAGCAAATATCTTTTTAATATATATTAAAGTTTTTGTTTTGTTTTTATGATTATTATTTATTTATTGATATTATATATTAAAAAGATTTTATGATATTATTTTTATTTTTTTACATTTTAATTGTTTTTTTGTAATAAGACAGAAATATAAGATAATATATAGTTAAATAATAATTAATATTTTTTAACGGATATAATAATGTAATAATTAAATAATAATGATAAAAAAAAATAATAATCATTTGTATAAATATGACATTATGTTAATATTATAATATTATATTAAAAGAATATACAGTGTTTTTTAATACTATAAATGATGTAATTATATATAAATATATTTGTAATTTTTTATATTTCTTTTTATCATTTTATCATTTTATCAATTTATCATTTTATCAATTTATCATTTTATCATTTTATCAATTTATCATTTAAAAATTTGTGGGTGATTTTAATACTGCGAGACATAATATACTAAAAATAAAAAATAAATATACAATAATAAAAATTTAATATATTTTTGTTTAACTGTTAATATTATTTATTTATTATTTATGATATTTGATAGATAATAATTTGTATATTATATATATTTGTCATACTTTTTAGATCAAATAATATAAAATATTTGAAATTTAGTTACACAGTCAAATGATAAAAAAAAAGATTATAATTAAAATAAAATAAAAAGAAAGATATAAGAAAAAATTAAAAAATTGTATATATACATATGAATAATTATATAAATATATATAAACATTAAAAGTATTAGTAAAGATTATATTGAAAAATTATTATTAGTTGCTATTTGATTTGAGTGTTATTACCTATTATTTTGTAATATACATTTTAAAATTTTAATTATATAAAATATTTTTTTTATTAAAAATATGTAATATACATTTATACAAAAAAAAGTTTAAAACTTTTTTTTTTTTTTTTTAAATGGAGAAATTTGGAATATTCTTTAAGAAAAAAAAATTTTTTAATTTTATTAAGAATGTGAAGTCATATGAAATAATAAATGTCAAAATTATTGAAATATATTGTATTAATTTAAATATTCAAGCCATAATTTAAACATAAATACTAAAAGATTTTATAAAATTTAAATTATTTGAATGTTATTACTAAATAGTCCAAAAAGCATATATATTTAATGAAATACCTATTATTTAATAATAAATGATTACACAATGCTTCAATATTAGAAAGCATATTATATAACCAATGATATATATAATATAATTCATTGATATTTAAAACTCATTTGATATAATTTTGAAACTATTATATTGTATTAAATTAAAATAGAAGCCACATTTTAATTTGTAATTATTATTACAATAACTTACACAACAATTATTATAAATAAATATCAAGTTAGTGATACTTTTTGTCAAAGTTAAAAAGCATGAAATCTTAAGGTCGTGTGAAAGATCTCATCAATGTTAATATTTTGTACAAAAATATAATGGAAAATTATATATAAAATTAAAAAATTGAAAAAAAATAAATAAATAAATAAAATAAGAAATATACCAGTTTTTTTATAATTTTTTTATTTTTTTATATATTATTAATTTTTATTTTATTATTATTTAATTTTTAATAAATTATCTAGAATATATAAAAAAAAAAAAAATAAACATGAATAATTAAAATTAAAGATTATTTTTTTTTTAATTTTTTTTTTAATTTTTTTTTAATTTTTTTTTTAATTTTTTTTTTAATTTTTTTTTAAATTATTAAATAAATAAATTATTAAAATTTAAAATTGTTAATAATATAATGATTATATTATATTATTATATTAATTTATTTTTTTTTTTTTTGTTATTATATTATTTTTGATTTATTTATTTATTCTTTATCAAATGCATTTATTCCTTTTTCTTGGCCTTGAGTTGTTGTTGTTGTTGTGCTTTAGATGAGAAGTAAGAGTATAATAAAATACCAACAACGACAACAACACAAGAAGCTACCTTTGGTTTTGTGAAACATTGACTAATATCATCACGACAGTAAAGAGCAGAACTAAGGAAAAAGACTGATACGGCACGAATGGAGTTAATAACACCTATGATTATTTTACATTATATATAGTTAATATTTTGTTTAAACATTTATAAATATATATGTATATATAAATTTATTGATATTCACCAGTAGTGACGGCACCACTTTTTCCTAATAAAACAAAGTAGGTGTAGGAGTGAAGGAAGTGAGATAAAACTAAAGTAACCTATTAATTAAGAAAAAAATTATTATTATTATATAATTTAAAAAAGAATATATTAAAATAATTCAGTATATGAAATATATATATGAAGGTATATATTAAAAAAATTTTTTTTTATATAATCAATTTATTAATTAATAATAATTGTTATATAATAAAAAAAAGTTTTTTTAATATAATTAATTTATTAATTAATAATAATTATTAATTTAACTTACATAAGCTAAGACAACATTGACCATTGGTACATTTCTATATAATGGGGCATTCATCATTGATTTTTTCATATCTAATGTTGGATAAACAAAGAATAAAATGTATGTAAAGATTATTGTAGTAGAACAAGTACCAACCCAAACACTGTGTTGAGTAGGTGTTGGACCATCTTGATCCTTAAGAATTCTTTCATTTAATACATAGATAATAGCATCTATTTATTTATTTTTAGAATTATATATAATTTTCAATATTTAATTTATATATATATATTAGTAATTTTTTTCCATATATATATATATATAATAATTAATTGATATGATATGTATATATACTGTTTTGATTTTTTGAAATAAAACATTTAAAACACTTACAACAAATGGTTCCAAAAATTGTAACAGAAATACCAATAGTACCCATAATACCAGTAGCAGTACTACCACGGCCAATAGCACTTAATGATAAACCACCAGTAATAACCTATAAATTTCATTATTACCAAAATATTAATTAAATTAAATTATTAATACTTAAAATAATATTAATAAATATTATATATATATTAGATTTTTACAATTAAAGAGATCCATTGTTGAATAGTGAATTGTTTTTTTAAGAAAGTACGAGATAAAATAGCAGTAAAAACGACGATAGCAGAATGAATAACTTGATAGATACCAGAACCAATTAAAAACATACCAAATGTTGAAATGACATTAGCGAAAATATCAATTAAAGAAATCTATAGCCAAATTATGTATATAATATAATTTTAATTAGTTTTTTATAATGTTATAATAATAATAATTAAGCTTTTATATTTAAAAAAAATTTAATAAATAAATTTTTGGTTCATATTAATTAATGTAATACAAAAAAAACATTTTATAATTTATGTAATAAAAATTAATTAATAATAATAAAATAATTAAAATCGTATATAATTTAATATAATAGAATTAATATTTTACAATGACAATATTTCTTTTAATATGCATTGGCTTAGAGAAAAATGAAACTTTAGCTTTTTTGCTATCATCCTTAATTGGGATAAAAATAGAGAGAGTCATAGCAAAGTATTGAGCTAAAACTGTTAAATATGTTTTCTTTTCTATAAAATAGAAAAAAGAAAAAAAGGAAAACATTAATATATAGTTTAAAGAATAAGCAAATTTTAATATATATTTATATATTAATATTAATATATATTATTCAATTATATGGTAAAGAAAATATTGAATTTATAGTATATAGTATATAGTATATAATTTAATAAAATATTATAAATATTATTTATTCATTCATTTATTTCTATATAAATAACAATACCTGCAGCACCAGCGTAAAATAAATATTGCTAAATATTAGTTATTATATAATATTGAATAAAAATTTAATAATAATAATTATAATAATAATAATAATAATAATAATAATAATAAATTCATTAATTATTAAATATTTCAATATAAATTATGTATAATTGGTATTTTTATTATTATTTTTTTTACTACTTATTTTTTTTTTATATTAGAGTAAATTTTTTTTATTATTTAAAATTTTACTATTATTTACCGTTATCATAGTTGATAAGCAACCGGTAGCTAAGTAAATGAATTGATAAAATAATGTTTTAATTTCCATGTTTGTAATTATTTCTTTTATTTTACATTTTATTTATTTATTATAAAATTTAAACATGATTGTTAATTTGGTTTATATCAATATTATTGATATTATTTTAGTTATATAATAATATTTAAATAAATAATTAACATTGAAATATATATATACATATACATAAAAAAAAAAAAAAAAATTAGTATTAAGAAAATCAAAAAAATAAAAAATAAAAAATAAAAAATAAAATAAATTATTTATATTTATTTTATTAATTATATTATTAATTCATTATGTATTAACATATATATACCTTCTTTATTTTTTTTTTTTAAAAAAATGTATTGAAATATTTATTTTTAAAATTATCCTTTTTTAATATTACTTTTCGGTTATAAAAATAATATTTGATATATTTTATATAATTTGGATAATTTTTTTTTTTTTTTTTTTATGTTTAGTTGTTTTTTTTCTCTAAATTGTTCTATTTAAAGATAAAAAACAATTAATATTTTAGATAATTTATTATTGTTTTTTTTTTTATCGAAGTAAAAATTATTTTATTGCTTTTTTATATACTGTTTGAATAAAAGAAAAAAAAAAAGAAAAAAAAAAAAAAAGAAAAAGAAAAAAAAAAACCCTATTTAGTTTCCTTTTTAAATTGGTTTTATTATATATTAATCATTATATAATAAATTAAAAAACTTAATGATTTAAAAATTTATTATTATTATTATTATTATTATTATTATTATTATTATTATATTATTAATAAAAAACAATAATAATCATAATCATTAAAATATACGGTGAAACTTTGTTATAAAAGTGAAAATCATTGTAGGACAATTTCAATATTAAATTAAATTTATTTTTGAAAGTAAAACGGATTTTATGTACAAGTTTTATTCATTATTATTTAAAACTTGTGGCTTATTATTCAGTAGGAGTGATAATTTCTAAAAAAGGTAAAAATACAAATATAATCGTATTCAATATATCCAATAATATCATTCCATGATACATAAAAATTTTATATTAAGTTTTTTTTATTATGTTTTATGTTTTTTATGTTTTATGTTTTTTACATATAAAATAGTTTTTATTGACAATCTATTTTATTATGCATGTTTAATAACTAATATCAAATGACTTTATTAAAATATATGTTATTTATACATAGTTTTATTGTTATGTGATGATAGAAAAATTATTGTTATTAATAATAACCAAAATATATAATTTTATTGTAAATTATAAAAAATTATAAATATTCAATATAATGATATTTATAAAATATTATAATATTTATTTTTTAGCATTCGAATTGCTTTATGTTTTTACTTATTATATTATAGATATATGTTGTATATATATTTCTTTCTTTATTTCTTTTTTTTTTTTTTTGTGAGATTTTTTAATCATATATAATATTTTTATTAGGCCAATCATATATACAAAAAAATATATGTACGATTTTAAAATTGTAAATTATAAAAAAAAAAAAATTAAAAAAATTTATATAATATATAAATAAATTAAAATTTATATTTTATATAAATATATAAAATTCCTATGTTAAATGTTACAATTTTAATAATAATTAATTTATATGTCTAAAAGAGATTTCTTATTTTTATTTTTTTTTAATTTGAATTATTATTTTGAAAAAAATATTTATTATTTAAAATCAAAATAAAATCTAATGTTATAAAAAATATTATAGTTTGTGTTTTTTTTTTGTAAAGAATTATAATATATTTTATATTTACTTAACGGGAATAAGATATAATAATAAAAAAGCTTTGGTGATTAGGAAAAAAAAGTTATAAGGATAATTAACAAAAATCCAGTTTTTGAAATTGAAACAATATTTTTTTTATTGCTATTAATGTGTTAATAATTAAAAATATATAATAATATATATGTATACGTATATATAATTTTATTTTTAAAAAAAGAAAAAAAACTGGATTTTTAATTTTTAATAAATTTCATGCAAAATTCATTATTTCCGGATTATACTTTCCCTGATTCATCAGAGTTCCCATTTTCAGTTGATTTTGGAAAATATGGCAATGTTATATATAATGATGTTTTATCAAAGAAAAAGTTTAATTATTTTTCTTTAAACGCTGATTTTAAAATAGATAAAGGTATATAGTATATTTAAATTTATTGATATTGTAATAAAAATAAATTATATAACTATAATTATTGAAAATGAAATGAAATCCATTTGTATTAAAAAAAATTTTTTTTTACTATTTATTATTTTCCTATATATTTTTATATTTTTTAATATATTTATAAAAATTAAATAAGAAATAAAATTTAAAAATAAAATTGAAAATATCAAATCACCTGAAAAAATTTATAAACCATGTTTAAAACGAATATCGAAATTTAAATATAACCCAAAAGATACAGCTATACAAGTACATAAAAATTTCATTTTCGAAATATTTATAATAAAATATTTTTTTTTTTTTTTTTTTTTTAAAAATAAATACTATTTGTATTATTAATAAAATACATGTATTAAATAATTATAAAAAATATATTAATATTTCCAATAGGCCAATTATTTTGATAATAATTACGGAAATGAATATATACCAGAAGACGACATTTATAAAAATATACAAAATGAAGATAATGATATTTTTCAAGGAAATGTTTTTCAACATTTTACATACACTAAAACAGCATATTCAGAACAAAAAAATGAATATGTTATTTTCCCTTCTAATGAATTATCAACCGATTTATGTAATTATAATATTTTCTATTGATTTATATCCATAGAAAATATATATATATATTTTTTTATATTTTATTATATCTATATACATATTTTCATATTTAATATTATATATAACTTATTTTATATTATATATAATATATATAATATATAACAGCTATTATACCAATATCAAGAATTTATAAGTATTTATTGAATACTTCATTGAGATTAAAGAAAACGACGATTATTCCTTTTTCCAGCCCAATAAAACAAATCACAAAACCGTATTTAATAAATAATACTGATATATTAATGGCTGTTCGACAAATTTCCAAAATTAGTTTTTTAAAATTGAATGAAAAAATTGGGAATATTGATAATTATGATGAAAATATTATTGATATTAATGATAATAATATTAATCCTGAATTTAAATATCAATATATTAAAGATATAAATAATAATAAATACCAATTTCGTTATATATCTCAAAATTCTTATATACCTCATGATTTTTTAATTTTGGATAGTAATAATTCTTTATATACATATAATTTGGAATTAAATGAGTAAGTAGATTATTCAATTTTATTTTTTTATTAATAACAATCAATATATAATTAATCATTATTAATATCCTATTTTTATATATATTATATTATAAAGATTACAAACAATTTATTCAAAAGGAGATAATAATAAAACTTATATATTTAACCGTTGTGACTATCTGAATCATCCTAAATTAGCTTCTTATATAAATACAAAACAATTAAAATTATTAGATTTAAGAGTAATTAATATTTTTTTATATATTTTATATAATAAAATATAATATTTTTATTTGAACTATTGGTTTTTACATATTATAAAAAAAATATTATTATAATTACAATTTTATATATATATTTAAATAATATTATATTTATTATATTATTGTAATCATTTTATTATTTATTATATAAAGAGTAAATCAAAGATGAAAAGTATATATACATTATCAAATGATCAATTTACGGCTTGTTCACCACATCCTCAATTAATAAATCATATTGTTGCCTCTACAAAGAATTATATAATGTTATTTGATATTAGATATTCAAATAAAGCTATGCTAAGATGGAATCATCATCAAGATCTTTATTATCCAACCGAAATTAATATTATACCTGTTAGTCAGTTATATTCTGAATTTTCTTCTGGTAAATTTTACTATATAAATTATAAATTTTTATTATTGTTTCAATTTACTATATAAAGAATGTATTAATTATTTAATTTATTATTATTATTATTATTATTATTATTAAAATTTTTTAATAAATTTGTTATTGATTGTTATTATAAATTATTATCATTATTATGATTATGATTGATGTAAAAATTTAATTTTTATAAAGATATTATTTTGACTTGGAATAAATATAATACTGTCACATCGTATTGTTATGATCCTATTAATATTAAACATGAAAGTAATGATACTACTATATTACCACCAACATTATCAAATCAAGGTATACCTATTGAAACATATCCTATAGATAGTAAACCATCAAAATTTAATGAGATTGATGATAGTGAATCGATATCAAATATTTCTGATATAGTTTATCCAAAAAAGCAGTATATGAAAGGTTTAGCTTATTCATTAAATGATAATGAACTTATAAAAAATAAAGATATTATAATAGAAGATAATATATTCAGTGATCATCAAATAGGAATAAAGATTTTTCAATATTCTGATTTAGGAGAAGTATATTATTCAACTCTACGATTTTCTCAACTTCCGAAAAATCAAAATCATTCAATAAAATCCAATGAGAAAGAAAAAGGAAAAGGAAAAGGGAAAGGAAAAGGAAAAGGAAAAGGAAAAAAACGAAAAGATAAGCATCATAAAAGAAAAAGAAAACTTTATAAAAATACAAAAAAATATCAAAAATTAAAGGATGAAATAAAAAAGGAATTAATTATATATTTAAATAAATTAAATTTAAAACAAGAAATCAAAGAAAAAGCTTTAGAACATTTTGAAAAAATTAAAAAAATCGAAGATTTTAATATAAATAAAATAGATGTGAAAAAATTGAAAAAAAATGGGAAATTTAAAATTCTTAAACCAAGAAGAATATTAATATTTCCCTCAAAATTAAAATTAAAGAATAAAAATTCTTTGTCTTCAATTGATTCTAATGATAATAAACATAAATCTAAATATACCATTGTTAGTCATACTCGTTATAAAGTATTGCATTCCGTAAAATATTTAAATAGTATCAAAAATTTTAATATTATAAATTTGTCTAATATTTATCGTTATATGGTATATGAAACTAGAATGTCATTAAAAAGTCAAGAAATTCATGGTCATATCACTATGAATAAAAGTAGAATATTAAATTGTATAGAAGAATCTGGAGCTTTATTAGAATGTAACCAAAAAATAAAATCTTTATATGAACTACATAAAAGATTATCTGATGTTCCTATAGAATATAATGATCAACATTTACCTTATTTCCTACCTACTCATAATTTATCTGTAGATATGGATTGGACTTTTGATAAATTTAGGGAAACCTTTTTAAATTATATGAAAAAATTTTATCCTGATACTTCCATTAATACCAATTTATTATACATTACTCCTAAACCAGAATCTCTTATATATATGAATAATTTTATATCAATTTTTGAAAATCTTGATCATATTTTACCTTCTCCTTATCATACTAAAGATAAAAAAGCCATTATTTATGATAAACATATGATGGCTCATACCCTTGTTTTAGCTAAAGTTGCTTATGATTTATGGACTTCATCACAAGTATGTGATATTCATTTTAAACCTAGTATTAATAGTAATAAAAATATAATGAATGTTTATGAATATTTTACCAAAACCAATTCATCATCATCATCACAAACACAAACACAATTACAGTCACAATTATCATCATCATCATCAATCATCAATAATACTACTAATAATTCATTACAAAATACAAATAATGAAAATATAGAAAAAGAACAAAATATACAAAAGGAAGATGACAATATTATAAATAATAATAAAAGTGATAAAAATAAAGAAATTTATAAATGGTATCAAAAGCAAGTAAATAAAATCAAAACATTAAAATCACTTAATCAATCACTTTTCTTACCAATTGAACCTTTAGAAGATATTGAATTTGAAAAAATTAATTCTGATAATCATCAAAATGATAGTCAGAATTTACCATTATCTGATATATATAATACTAATTCTTCTCAAAAATCATTTTTAAATAAATCTAATATTCCTGATTTAATTATTGAAGATGAAGAGGAAGAAAATGAAGAAAATCATTTAGTAAATATGATATCATTAACTCAACCAAAATTTATTTCTTCTTCCCTTTCAATTAATTTAATTCCTGCCTCTGGTTCTGCCGTATTGCTTTATGATCATTGGAATAAATCATCCGATGAAATTATTAAAGAATATGAAAAATTATATATATATAATGATAATAATAATAATACTATATCTTCTAATCAAAGAAGAGAAGAAGAGAATGATAATGATGATGAAATTGATGATGAGTATTATATTAGTAATAGTGAAGATGATCAAGAGACAACATTCAATAAACATCCATCTAATTGGGGATATTATACAAAAATTAAAGAAAGGATTCAAAAAGGAGACATTGAAAATGATATAAATGAAAATGAAAAAGAAAAAGAAAAAGAAAAGAAAAAAGGAAATGAAATTCAAAAGAAAATACAAATTAAATTAGAAGATGTTAATAAATCTCAAAAATTAAAAGAATTATCATATCATAATATTAAAATTGAAAAAGAATTATTAGGATCTGAATCAAATTTAGAATTTATAAAACAACAACAATCACTGCAACAACAAAGATTAAAATTACAAAAACAAGAATTACAAAAAAAACAAATATTACAACAACAATTAGAACAACAACAACAAGAAATACAACAACAACAATTAGAACAACAATTAGAACAACAATTAAAACAACAACAACAAGAAATACAACAATTACAAAAACAATTAGAACAACAACAACAAGAAATACAACAACAATTACAACAAGAACAATTACAACAACAAATAAATCAAATGAAACAACAACAACAACAACAACAACAACAATTACAATCTCAATATTCTGATTTATTATCAAGTAATAGTCTTTTCGATACCCAAAATTATAGTTCAAAATATATTAATTCATCAAATAATGTTTATTTACTTTCTTCTCCACCATCAATACAACCATTATCTACTTCTTTAAATGATACTACTAATGATACATCTGAGTTTGTAACAACTGATGAAGCCTATGATTCTTTAGATGAAGAAATTAATAATATTAATATTGAAGATGCAATTACAAATATTATGAAATCACCAATAAAAGAAAATTCCAATTCCAATTCTAATAACAATAACAATAACAATAACATTAATACTAATAATCTTTCAAAGAATACTGTAAAAAGGAAAACAAAACCAATCCAATTTGATAATTCACCAGAAAAGAATACTGTTCAGAAATCTTCTTATCTTAATCAAATTAAGCATAAGTATGATAATAATAAAGTATCAAATTCATTAATAAATTCTTCTCCAAGTTTACCAATGCCATCACAGATACCAGATATATCATCAGATTCAAATTTAAATTTAGAATTTAGTGAACCTTTTTATAATAATAATAATAATATTTTTAATGATTCTCAAAGTTCAAATTTAACAAGTTTAAATTCAAATCAAAATGAAAGTCAAAGTCAACCTAATGTTATTTCATTATTCCATAGTCAACCTCCTTTAAATTATTATACTGATTCTTTCTCTTTTCAAGATTTTAATTCTTCTTCATCTTCTTTCTCAAATGTAAAATCTGAAACTAAAAAGGAACCTATTCATTCAAAAAATATATCCTTTTCTCAACCATCTTTATCTCATAGTGGTATGAAAAGATCTTTAAGACAAACTACTTTATCTTCAGAATTAACAAAATCTGGAAAATATTTAACCATTAAACAAATTAAACAAGAACATCCAGAAGTACAATTAAAGAAAAGAAAAAGAAGAAAATATGGTTTTTAAGATATTTTTATTTTTTATTTATTATAATAAAAATCATACAAATAATTATCAAAAAAAAAAAAGAAAATTTTTTTTATTTCTTATTTTTTATTTGTTTCATTAGAACATTTTTTTCATAATTTTTATATTTATTTTTATTTTTATTTATATTTGTATTTTTATTTTAGTTGAATTTTTAGTTTTATTTTATATTTAAAATAATTTTTTTTATTTTATTTAATAATAAATATATTTTTTATTTTTAAGTTTACATTTATATATAATAATGATAATAATATTAATTTGAATCATTTTTAATTAGACATTTTATTTTAAAGTATAATTTTATTATTTCTTTTAATTAACATGAATACATACATATCCATAATATGTAATATTTTACTTAAAAAATGAGTTAGATATACCCAAAAAAAATTTATTTATTTTTTTTTAGAAATTTCCATTATTTATTAAAATTAAAATAAAAAAAAAAAAAGTATATTATAATAATAAATAAGTTAACAATAAAATATTTTTTTTATTATATAATTTTTAAATAAAAAACTTTTACTTCATATTTATATTTATTAATTTTCTTTAATTTCTTTTTTTTTTTTTTTTTTATTTTATTTTATTTTATTGTATTTTATTTTATTTTATTTGATTTGATTTGATTTTTTTTTATTTTATTTTATTTTATTTTATTTTATTTTATTTTATTTTATTTTATTTTATTTTATTTTTTTATTTTATTTTATTTTATTTAATGTAAAAAAATAGAAAATAACTATTTTAATTACACGACAAATTGTCATTTAACATTATATAATTTATTTTTTAATATTAATGATAAAAAAAAAAAAAAAAAGATTATTCTTTTTTCTTTCTTTCTTTCGTTTTTATTTATTTATTAATTATTAAACTAACTTTATAGATATAGATTTATATAATTTATATATATATATATATATATATTTTTTTTTTTTTCTTTCTCTAAAAAAAAAAAAGATTTTATATAATGTTATATATATATATATTAATTTTTTTTTTTTTTTTTTTTTACTCTCTCTTTATTTAATAATTATTTATATATATTTTTTTTCATATACTATATTAGTTACTAACAAGTTTTTACTACTACAAATTGAATGATTAAAATGTTTATAAAAAAATTTATAATAATAATAAATTGATTAATTAATTTATGAATAAAAAAAAAAAAACCTTGCTTTTCTGATATCAAAAATTACATACATATATTTTATTTCTCCTTTTAATATATTAAAATAAAAAGAAAGAAAAAAAAAAGTTAAATTTAAATTATTATTATTTTTTTTTTCTTCTTTTTTTTTTTTTTTTTTTTTTTTATTAAAAAAAAAAAATTAAACCTCATTAAAATATTATTATATTTAATCTATATATAAAATAAAATAAATCTAATCAATTTCTGATTCTTTTTTATCAGCTAATTTTTTACATAAACGAAGTGCATGTTCATATACCTAAATTTTATTTAATTATAGAATTTTTTTTTTTTTTTTTTTTATAAATATTTAAAATTAATATAATTTTTTCTTTCTTTTTTCAATATTTTTTTTTATTATTTTTTATTTAATTAAAACTATTTAAATAATATATTAAATAAATAAATATATAATATATATTTATAATAATTTTTTTTTTAACTTACAACAAAATTTAAAGCATGAACAGGGAAAGCCCGTATTAAACATGAAGAAATACCTTGATAGAAACCTCTAACACCACTTGTTTTATAAATATATTTAATACATTGTAATTGATTCTTATACATTTTATGTTTGGATTTGGCATCAATTTGTAATTTTGATTTAACTAAATCAATTGGGAATATACCAATCCAAGACGCTATACCAGCAATACCACCAGCAAAGAAATGTGTAACATGATTGGATTCTCTATCACCAATTGTTAATAATTTTTTAGAAATTTCATAGGCACAGAAATATACACCAGTACCAAAAGCATCTCTTAAACCTTGGAACATAAATCCACGATAGAGTCCACGAATGCCATTGGCTTTAAAAATATTTATAGCTGTTTGTAAACTTGTGGTTGAATAATGTCCTTTAAAAGTAGCATTCGGTATACTATTTTTAACAACAGTTTTAGTAGTTTGAGTAGTGACTGATTTTGCGGTTTGTTGAGCTGATTCTTTAACAGTATTTGACGTTGATTGTTTAGCAACTGTTTTTGCAGCTTGTTTTGCAGCTGTTTTTGCAGCTTGTTTTGCTGTTTCTTCATTAATAGATGCTGTAATTGAACTTTGGCGTACAAGAAGTTGTTCTATTTGTCTTTGCATTTTAATTAATTCTAATGGACAACTAATAACAGCTGATAAATATCCTGAAGTAACACCTGCTATTGATGAAGAAATAGTAAGTCCATATAATGATGTTGGATCAATATAACGATCAACAAATTCTTTTGTACGGTCATAAATTGAATATGATATTGATTTTACAATAGAAATAGTGATCAATGGTGGACCTACGCCACGATAAAATCCTCTTAAACCTTCTGACCGGTATGTTAATTTAATACAATTTCTCATTTTTCCATAATTATAAGTTTGCTTTAATATTTTAGATAAAAATGCAAATATATATATAATTTTCAAAAATATATTATTATTATTATTATTATTATTATTATTATTATTATTATTATTATTATTATTATTATTATAAAGGTATATAACAAAATATATTAACTATAAAAGTATTTCAATTTCTTTTTTTACTATTTTTTATAATTTATTAAAATATATATTTTATTAATTAAATTAGAATTTATAATTTATATATATTTACCATACGGGTTTTGATAGAATCAAACTTTCAATAACATAACATATTTAAATATATTTATTTTTGTATATAATAATTGCAACAAAATTTATATTAATATAATATATATATTAAAAAAAAAATACATTTATTTATCAATTATATAATAAATTTTGAAACTTGTTATTTCTATATACATATATTCATATTTATACTTACAGGATATCCAACTAATGTTCCTATTATCGAAGCAGAAGCTGCTGATATACTTGTTTTATTATTGACAATAACATTTTCCACATAGTTTTTTATTCTTTTATCATAAGAAGCTTTATCCATTGTCTATTAAAATATATTAATATATGAGAAATCATAAAAATATTAAATAAAAAATAATATGTTTATTAAATATTATATTGAAATACTTTTTTTTTTTTACATATATATAAAATTTAAATATGAATTATATTATATATAATATAGAAATTTTTTAAAGAATAGTATGAAAAAATAAATAAAAGATAAAATAAAATAAAAGTATTTAAATTGAAATGGAATATTATATTTATTGCCTAAGAATAAGTTAATTTTATATTTATTTTTTAAAATGGAAAAAAAAAATAAATTTTGAAGTTTTATTAAATTTTTTATATATATTTTTTATTGCTTTTGAATTTTAAAAAATCATAATATGTATATAAACTTTATATTATATAAATCCTTATATATATTTATCAAATGTATAACAAAATTTGATTCTATTATATCAAAAATTGAATTTATCTATTTATTTATTTATTTATTAACTTATTTATGTAAACTCTTTTTAAAATATATAGTTGTTTATTAAAAAAACATATTTATTTATTTATTTATTTTAAAAAAAAAAAAATCATTATATTTATAATATCTTTTTTTATAGTTATTTAAATTTTTTTATCAAATTTGAATTTTGAAATTTCAACATTTTTTATAAAATAATTTTATTTTATTTATTTTATTATATGATGCAAGTTTAAAAATAATGATAATATTTATATGTAATGAATTTCTTAAATTTATTAATAATTAATTATTATTTTTTGTTGTCGCTGTTGTTAAGTATGAATACATTTATATTGATTATATATATATATATATTTTCTACAAAAATTTCATTATCATAATTGTAATTTTTTAAAATATTATTTTAATTATATCTTTCTTTTTGTTCTTTATAAATATATTTTAATTATATAATTGTATAATTATATTTTTAATGTTTTATTATTACCTTTTATTTATAAATATATATTAAATTAAATATAAAATCGAAATAGTATATTAAAAGGATTTATTTAATAAATAAATATTTTAATAAATAATTAAATAAATATTGTTTTTTATTTATTTTCTTTTTTCTTTTTCTTTTTTTTATTCTTTTCAATTTTTAAAAAATAAAGAAAAAAGAAAAAAATATTATTGAAGTAATTATTTCATTATTAAAAAGATGGTATATTATTTGGTTTTCTTTTTTTTCTTAATTATTATTATTTAAATAAATAATGAAAGAATTTTAAAATTTAATAAATTCTTTCTTTTTATTTATTTATTTATTATTTTATTATTATTTTATTATTATTATTTTATTATTTTTTTTTTAATTAAAAAAAAAAAAAATCGAGTAAATCAAATATTATTTTATTTTATTTTTTTATTTTTATTTTTTTTTTTTTTTTTTTTTTTTCACAATAGCTAATAGCAAAGAAAAGAAAATTAAAATAAAAAAAAAATTGAATATTTTAATAATTAATAATTACTAATTAAGATAACAATTATTATTATTTAATGATTATTATTTAATGATTATTATTATTATAATTATTATTATTATTAATGGTATTTTACCAGATATGTTAAAAAAAAGTGACGACAATAATTAAAGATAAAATAACAATTAAATAATTAAATAATTAATAATTGTATTGTTAATTAATAACTATTATAGATTATACATTTTATTAAATTATATTATGTATATATTACATTATACATTAATATATATTATTTTATATTCAAAGATTAATCAAAAAAAAAAAAAATTTTTTTTTTAAATAATGAAAATTAAATTAAATCAAATCAATATTTATATTAAAAGTCAAGTTAAAATTATCATTTAGAAATATATAAAATAACAACAAAATAAAAAAACCCCTAAGTCTTTCTTAATAGTTTTTTATTTAGTATAATAATTATTGCTATAAATAATTTAGACCATTATTTATTTATTAATTTATTTATTTATAAACCTGTAATTTTTAATAATGTAAAAAAAATTATATATATAATATATTTTTTAAAACATTTAAAGACTTGTATTGTATTATTATTATATATATATATTTATCATATTCATTAATTATAATAAAATTCATTCACGTGATCTCTTATTAAATTATTGGAAATTTATTAAATCATAAATTGTTTTTCAATTTATCCAAATACTTATTTGGATAATAGGATAAATTTTTTAAGCTTATGATTATACAATTTATAATTTACTGAATTTATTATACTTTTATTTCATCATATAAAAAGTAATTATAGAATAATTATAAAATAAACTAATTATAGAACACATTTATGTTATAAAAATATTATTGTATTTTATTTTATTTTATTTTATTTTATGTTTATTTTATTATTTTTTATATTTTATTATTTTTTATATTTTATTTTATTTTATTTTATTTTTTCTTATTTTATTTTTCTTTTTAAATAATTTCAAATTAAATGGTACATTAATATTAGAATATACATTTTTATTATTTTTTTTTTTTTTATTTTGTTTTTTTTTTTTTTTTTTTCTTAATTTCAAAAAAAATTATCAAAAATGAAGTATAATATTATTAATTATAATTATAAAACTATTAAGTAAATTATGTCAAAAATGGAGTAATAAATAATAAATTATTGTTAATTTAATAATTATATCACAAAAAAAAAAAAAAAAAAAAAAAGAATTTTTTTTCTCCTTTATTAAATATCTATTATTTTTAAATACTAAATATCAAAATATCAAAAATGGCTATATTATTATTTACAGGTTTAAGCATTACTGGCTATAATTTAATTTTTTTTTTGTACTTAACTCTAAATAAGCTTTAACAATTATAAGTTTTTATACCATCATTTTTTTTTTTTATCATTTTTTAATAGTTAAAGTACCAACTTTATAACCATAATCATTATAATATTCATTAGTATTACCAAATTTAATATCAAGTTTAGTATTAGGGTCATACATATTAAAGTATACATCATAAGTTTCATCAGTAAACTTAGATAAGTTATTTTTAAAATCAATTCTAACTTCAATTTTACTATCTAATGACCATTTTCTATTATCTGTTTTAATTTCAACTTCTAATAATTGATTAGTTGATTTTAAATAAACTTTAGTTTCAAAAGTTTTATAAGCTGGAGCAAAACCAATATTTTCTAAAATAATTTTTAATAAATTATTAGAAAAGGAACTACTTCTTAAAACATATCTATATCCTAAATGATTACTAATATATTGTAATCCAGTAACATTCCAATTTGGTTCATAAATATAATTACTTGTAGTTAAATTCCAGTGTCTAAATAAATCTTTATGGAAATCATCATTTAAAAATGAAACATGAATATTCTTTGCATGTTCTTTACTAACATAGAAATTATTATAATTTTCTGGATTTTTCAATAATTTCGTAATTTCTTCTTGTGAAAGATTTATTTTAGTATCAGCAGATACTTTAGTATTGAAAACACCTTCACCTCCATTAGGAACGGTTAAACATAATTTATTTTGATATTCAACTTCTTGTTCTCTAGTAGCTTTAACATATCCATCATATTTACTTATATCATAAGATCCATAAGTTCCATAATCATCTTTATTATAAAATAAACCATCATTAAATAATCCAAGTCTATCACTTCTAGATTCATCCGATTTATTAATTAAACCTCTATGAAATTTTGGAGTTCTTACACTTAATAAAATTGAAGGATCAAAATATTCTTCAATAGTACTAAGAATTTTATTTAAATCATCTAATTCAAGATAATTAGAATGATGCATTTCACCCCATGTTCCTACAAATGCTCCTTGATAAATAAAGATTAAATCTTTATATTTATTTACAATTTTAGAAAGTTGCTTAATATGATTAACAATTATATTAATATCTTTGGGTTCAACCTCAGTAGTATCATATTTTTCAAAAGAATCATCTCCTTTAAATTTAGATATACAATACTTACTAATTTTTTTCTGTTTGGAACAAATATTTGGATCAGAAGTAGAATAAGTCTCACATTTTTTATAACTTACTTGAATAATTTCTTTTGCAACTTTTAAATCATATTTACTAAGATCATCAGATGTAGCATTATAAGATGCAATTTTATCATCCATTGTATTATCTTTACGATCAATATTTTCAATTATATTTTTATTATCATTACTTAATATATCACTACAGAAAATGGAATTATTAATATAATCCTTTAATTCCTTTTCAGAAAGCGTTAATTCATTATAATTATTTAAATATTGTTCATCTAAATATTTTTGTTTATTTTCGAATTTTTCTACTTTAATTTGTTCTTCTTCAACTTCATTTTTATTATTAATTTTTAATAATTGTAATTCATTATTATCATCGTAGAATTCAATGGTTTCATCTTCTTTTTCAATTTCAGTTATTATTTGATCAATATCATTATCATTACTAACATGGAAATCACCATCTTCATCATTAATATTTGGATTATATTGTTTTATATATTCAAAATCTTCTTCAGTTAAATATAAATGACCATTATCTAATTGTTTAAATTTACCAAATGATTCTTCTTCTTCTTCTTCTTCTTCTTCATCAATTCTTTTTTTACTACTTGATATAAGGATAGGTTTATAATTACTATCTGCTTTACAATTATCTTCACCATCATAATAAAATCTTAAAATAACTTGTGTTGTAGGATCAATACTTTCTTTTCTTTTTTTATATTCATTTAATAAATTATCTAAACCAGCAAGACCTTCCGCTGTAATATTTTTATTACGATATTCTGCTAATCTAACACCTAAATATTGTAAACCATTTTTATTTTTCATAACAGCACTAAATTTACTAATATAATTACAGTCAATATCAGGACGATCGGTTAAATCTACAGTTGATGCTCCATGGAACCATCCAATATATGGATTTGATAATTCTTTATCAGATTCTTTTAAAGTTACTGGTGAATATTTAATACTTGGAGAACTTTTTGATGTAGTAGTAGTTTTAGTTTTAGTTGATGTAGTTGTTTTCTTTTTTGTAGTAGTAGTACTAGTTTTTTTATAAGTAGAAGTAATAGTAGTGGTTGTAGTTGTAGTTGTAGTTTTCACTTTAGTTGTATAAATAGTAGTTTGTTTTTTAGTAGTAGTTGTAGATTTTTTTGTTGTTGTTTTTTTAGTAGTAGTTGTTTTTTTAGTGGTAGTTGTTTTTTTAGTAGTTGTTGTTTTTTTAGTGGTAGTTGTTTTTTTAGTAGTTGTTGTTTTTTTAGTGGTAGTTGTTTTTTTAGTAGTAGTAGTTGTTTTTTTAGTGGTAGTTGTTTTTTTAGTAGTAGTTGTTTTTTTAGTAGTTTTTGTAGTAGTAGTAGTAGTAGTAGTAGTATAATAATTTTCAGAAACAACATTAAATTCCCATTGTTGATCTCTTTTATTACGATTACATGTATTCATATATACTCTAATACCATCAGTTGTTCTAATTCCATCATCATTAACTAATGATGTATCATTACTATATATTCCTAAACATTTATAATCATCGATTGTAGACCATATAGCTTTACCACCATTAGACATTTTAATATCTTCCATTACAGTTTTATATTGAACACATAATTCCGTTAAAACTTCATCTTTATCAATATATAAACATACATTTGGGTCATATCTGTTTACATAATATCCTGTTCCTGTTTTTGGAACAATCCATTGTTGTTTTAAATCATCTTTATTACAATTTAATAATCTTGATCTATGACCTTGACCTATATATGTTAAACAAAGGTCATTATTGATATTATAAATATTTACTACATCATTAATTGTATTATAATATTGACCATAAACATTTTTAATTATTGTAAAATAAATAAAAAAATAAAAGAAATATTTCACTTTATTTTTATTATTAGACATTTTTTTTTCCATTTAAATTTAAAAAAAAAAAAAAAAAAAAAAAAAAAAAGAAAAAAAGAAAAATAAATAAAAAAAAAAATATATATATATATATATATATATATATATATATATTAGATATTATAAATACAGCTACAACAGTATTTTAATTTTTTATTTAAAAATAAAGTTTTTATTTTTTTTATTTTTTTTATTTTTTTTTTTTTTTTTTTTTTTTTTTTCAATTTCAATAATTAAATGATAAGATATGCTGCTAAAAAAAATTAAAGTTTATCGTATTGTTTAACTTGATGTAAATTTATAAATGATTTTAAAAAAAAAAAACAAATAAAATACTCGTAATCATCTTTTCATGTAAAAAAACTTTAATAAAATATTAAAAACGGAAATTTATATATACATTAAGTTTTAGCTTTTATGTTTTTTTTTAAAGTTTTTATTATAATAAAAACTTTAAATTATTATTATTATTATTATTTTCTAAAAAATTTTATTCCAAATAACGTTTCGATAATGTAAAAAATATAAAAAAAAAATAGTATGATTTTTAATGTAAAGATATTTTTTGTCAAAATAAGTAAATAAATAAATAATATAAAATAAATTATATACAATAATATATATATAATATCACATATGAACAACTATATCAAATATTATATATAATAAAGTCCTAAAAATAATCTTTTTAATATAATAAAAGCCACCCACATTTTTAAATACTTTACAACTTTATTTTAAAAAACTTTAAAAAATGTATTTTACTTTTTTTTAATAATAAATAAAATTTTTTTAAAAAAAAAAAAAAGAAATACCGAAATTTTTTAAAAAGTTTTATAGTTATATTATTTTATTAATTTCATAAATAAACATATATATATATAATATTATAATATCAATATCTCTGTTAAATTACATACTAATAATTTTTTAATATAAATATAAATAATGTTAATATGCTAATTTTTTACTAAAATAACTCTAATATAAACAAAATATATATATATATTATCATTTAAAAAATGTTTTATTTAATAGAATATAAATTATAAACTCTTTTTTTATTTATCTTATTTTTTTATTGTTACAATATATATATATATATATTTTTGTTATTTATATTATTTTTATTAAATTAATAGTCAAAACTTCTAAATATGTTAAATTACCAATATATATTCTAATATATGTTTTATTTTTTTTTTTTTTCTTCCTCGTAAATTCATTTTTATATAAATACCGAGAAAAATAATATAATTATTCTCATATCATAAATATAATAAATATTGATCATTTTAATATACTATATATATATATATTATAAAAAAAAATAAAAATACTAAAAAAAAAAGTGGCATAACTATAAGTTAATTTATTATTTATTTTGTTTATTTTTATATTTTTTTTAATATACACTTGTTTGCTAGCTTGCTTATATTTATAGATTTATAAATAAACTATTAATTTTAATAATAGTTCTAATAAAATAGAACTTTATTTTAAAATTCATAGATAATATATATCGAAATATGTTTTATTAATTATTTTAAAAAAAAAATATTTAAGAAAAAAAAGTTGAGAATTTCTTGGCTGTAAAATTTATTTTGACTTTTTTTTTTTATTTGCTAGCTTGCTTATATTTATAAATTTATGAATAAACTATTAATTTTAATAGTTCTAATAAAACAGAACTTTATTTTAAAATGCATAGATAATATATATCGAAATATGTTTTATTAATTATTTTAAAAAAAAAAAAATATTTAAGAAAAAAAGTTGGAGAATTTCTTGGCTATAAAATTTATTTTGACTTTTTTTTTTTATTCATATATAGAATTTTATAGAGATTTTAGTTAAAACATAAATTCTATACAAAAATTTTATATATTTTTTATTTTATAGAATTAATATTTACATATAATATATATATATAAATGATATTTTTAGAATTCATGAAAAAGGTTTAATTTTTTTTAAGTTTTAATTGAAAATGATATAGCAATAACTTAAATTGTTTTTTTTTTTTTATAAATAATTTATTTTTATAATTAAAACACCTTTTATTTATTTACTTATTATAATATTTTATATTTTACTAATACTATCTAATAACATAATTATTTAGTTTTAGTTTTAATAATAGAACAAAAAAGAAGAAAACAAATATATAGAAACTAAAAAAAAAAATATTTCTAAAATTTTTTTTAGCCTTTTTATTGTATATAATTATATAATTTTTTATTTAAATTACATTGTTTTTTAAATATTTTTAATTATTTATTTATTTATTATTTCAATTATTGTCTTATTTTCTTAATTCAAATGCATTCATTTTTTTTTATTTAACTTTATTATATCTTTTATATACTATATATATATATAGAAAATGAACAAGATATTTTAGTATAGTCAACAGTCAATAGTCAACATTTCTTTACCCACATAAAATTTTAAATTTTTGTGTAACGTAAAAAAAAATAAAATTTGATGTATTATAAAAATATTATATAAAATAACAAAAAAATCTATTACAGGAAATTATTATTTATTATTCACTATTACCTGAAATATCTAAAATATAGAATAGGAACATTAAAATAAATATATATATTTAAATATTTAAATATTTAAATATTTAAATGAAAAAAAAAAAGAAATTTTATAAAAAAAGGTATTTTTTAAATATATTTAAATATTTCGAATGTTGTTATCATTTAAAAATATTTATTAAAATTCTAATTATGTTATAGTTATAATATTATATAAATTTATATAAAAAAAGAATATTGAAATTAAGACAAGATTCTCTTTTTTTTTTTTTTTTTTTTTTTTTTTTATAAATATTATAATAGTTAAAAAGATAAAAAGATAATATATATTAAACTATGGTTTTATTTAATTATATTAATGCTTATTTACAGATAGATATATAGTATGATTGAAGTGAAGGGTTAAAATATTTATATTATATTTATGTGTATGTTAGCTGTTATTAATATATATATAATTATATTTTATATTATTATATTACTATATTTGATATATAAATATACTACTTTTGTAATGATTTATACATTATTATTATTATTATTATTATTATTATTATTATTATTATTATTATTATTATTATTATTATTAACTTAAATAAAATGTAAAATACATTATTTAAAATAATTTTCAAAAAAAAAAAAAAAAAAAAAAAAACATTAAGTTTAGGCTATAGTATGTGTGGACTTTAAAAAAAATTTTTTTTTTTTCCTTTGAAATTACTATTATGTAATAAATGTTAATATTTTTTTGTTTGTTTGAAACACAAAATATTATTAATTTTTTATAGTATACTTTATTTAGTGTCTAAAAAATATTAACATTTATGTTATTTATTTTTGTTTAAATTATTTTATTAATATTATTATTATTATAATATATATTATATTATATTAAAAAATATATTTGATATTATTATTAAAAATGTAAAAAATGAATTTTTCAATAAATTTTAATATAGTTATATTAATTTCTGTAATAAATTATTAATAATTAATTAAATAATTTATAATAAATAATGCTGTCATTAATAATAAACTTTTTACTCATAGTTTAATATTGTAATTTTGTATTATTATCTATTATTAATTATTATTATTATCTTATTATAATTATTATTATTATTAATTATTATTATTACTATATTTATTATTATTATTATTATTATTATTAAAATTTATTTATTATAATTTCTGTTTTTATAATATTTATTTAATATTATTTATTGTTTTTTTCTTTTTTTTTTTTCATTCTTTATATATATTTATTTTATTTTATTCTTAAAAAAAAATGTTGTGTAGGGACATAAAAAAGACCCAAAGTAAAAAATAAAATAAAGAAATCGTTACATTAATAATAATATTAATAATGAAAGTTTAATATATATTAATATATATTAATATATAAAAATTTTAATTTTAATATATATTAAAAAAGAAAATTAAAAAAATGTAAAAAAAAAAATGTTAAAAAAGAAAATGTGAAAATGCGAAAATGACCAATAAATAAGTACATAATAAGATTTTTTTTTTTTTATTCTATTTATTAAAATTGACACAAAAACAAAATAGTATTTTCTAAAAAAATGTTATAATAAATTATAAATTATATATAAAATAAAATAGTATATAAAATAATTAAATTTCTTTTTAGAAATATTTTTTTTTTATTGTTACGACATTCTTTAGAAATAAATATTTATAATAAAATATTTTTTTGTAATATTATTTTTATTGAACATTGTAAATAATCTTTTTTTTTTTAGATAAAGGTATATAAAACTAAATATAATAATAATAATAATAATAATACTTGAAATATATAATTTATTAAAAAAATTAACACATTAAATATTTTATTATAAATAATTCATATATAAAAATTAAAATTAAAACCGAATAATAAAAATTAAAAAACTTACAAAACAAAGTATAAATTCTTGTATTAATATATTTATTTATATTTCTTTGAAAATATGTAAGTAATATTATATTATCATTATTATTGTTAATAAAGTATCATTAAATATATATATAATTAAAATATGGAATTAATTTTATTTTATTTTTTTTTTTTTTTTTTGCTTTTTATATAATTTAAATATTATTATATATTATTTTAGAGCGAAAAAAAAATGAAAGTATTTGGTTTATTTTATATATTATTGACTCAAGTATTATTTACTTTTGCTATTACACCTAAAAAAGGTGAAAATTATATTATTCATGTTCAAAATCCAAATCCAGAACTTGAAGAGACTAGTCCAGAATTCAACAAATTTGTTCAATACTATATTGATGAATTTGGTCAAACTATTTTAAATAATTTAGATACTTATGAAGATCAATCAAGCTTAACTCAATTCCAAAATGAATTTGTACCAGTATTAAATGGTGAAGTTAGTGAACTCCATAATTATGATCAAAGTTTCTTTATGCATACTTATGATACCCAATGTCTTTTCATGGCTTACCTTAATGAAAACATTTTAGATAAAATTAAATCTATTTCAAATGTTTTATCTGTTGAAAAGGAACTTGATGAGGATGAGGATGAGGATGAAAATGAGAATGAGGATGATACATACGAAAATGATATCGAAAATCCAGCTCCAACTAAAGGTAATAATTATATTGTATATGTCCAAAATCCAGAAGTTGAAAAAAATAGTCCAGAATTTAATCAATATATTCAATACTATACAAAACAATTTAATGATATTATTACCAATAATTTAAATACTTATGATGAAAGTAAATCCGATTTAGAAAGATTTAAAAGTTTCTTTATAAAATCTACTGATGAACAATGTATTTTTATAGCTTATCTTAATGAAAAAATTATAGATCAAGTTAAAGGTATTCCAAATGTTTTAAATATTGAAGAAGATATTAATGATGATTTCACCAATTCAATTAATCCAATAGAAGAAAAAGAAACTAATAATCCAATTGTGCCAGATATAAATGAAAATGTCAATGAAACTAATAATCCAATTGTGCCAGATATAAATGAAAATGTCAATGTAACTAATAATCCAATTATGCCATATATAAATGAAAATGTCAATGAAACTAGTAGTATTATTAATAATGAAGAAGAAGGTGAATATGTTCAATGTAATCATAAAAATTATGGATATCCATGTTGTAAAAAAGATAATACACAAGTTTATGATCAAAATGAATTAGGTAATTGGGGTTATGATTTTGTAAAACAAGAATGGTGTGGTCTTTAAAAAATAAGAATAAATAAAAGATAATATTTATTCAAATAAGCTATATATAAATATAACAATATCTTATGATTATTTAATTTTATAGTAAATCTTTTTTTTTTTTTTTTAATATAGATTATAATATAAATCAAAAATATTAAAAAAAAAAAAAAAATAAATATATATATATATATAAATATATAGTTTATATAGAAAATGTAAATTTGTTTCAAAAAAAAAGAAAGTTTAAATAAACATGATTTATACTTTTTTTTTTTCTATTAACAACAATGAACTATTATCATATTTAAAAAAAAAAAAAAAAAAAAAAAAAAAAACTTTTAAAATAGCAATTCTATTATAATTGAATATTTAAATAAATAATTTTTTATATTTTATATTTTACTATCAAAAAAAAAAAAAAAAAGGTCTTATATATATATATTAATATTATTATATTAATAATTATTATGACTTTTAAAAGTTTTCTTTTTCTTTTTTTTTTTTACTATCTTAATATAATATTAAAAAAAAAATTTGTTTTTTTTTTATATATATAATTAAGAAATTTTTTTTTAAGCACAAAATTTGTAACATCATTGAATTTAAATATTAATATACATAAATCATAAAAAAAAAAAAAAAAACATAATAAAAAAAAAGATACTAAAAAAAAAAATAAAAAAACCAGTTAAATATTATAGATAATAATGAATAATACAACTAGATTGGAGGGTATTAAAGTAATAGTATTAAATAAATACATTAAATAAATACATTAAAAACAATAAATCCATTACTAACCCTAAAATTCTACTTAGAGAATTAAAGTAAAAAAAAAAAAAAAAAATTCTTTTTTTTTTTCTTTTTTTTTTGATTCTATCCTAATTTCACTTGAATTGATAATAAGGATCAACCTTTACCCCTTCCTACTAGGCTTATCCTACTGTCCTACAATCCTACTATATTATCAATATATTAACGTTCTTTTTGGAGAAGTTAATTTTTTGAATTTATTAAACAAAATATATGTTGTCCTTTTTTTTTTTTTTTTTTTTTTTTTTTTTTTTTTTTTTTTTTTTTGTTAGGCAACAGGCAGGCAATGATATTTATATCATTCAATAGTGCCAGAAGATCTCAAAAAAAAAAAAAAAAGAATGGAGATTTTGTTATATAAGTACTAGAAACAGTCTGACATTTTATACCGACATTTCTATTATTAGAACTACCTACTTTTTTTTATAACCCCCCTTAACAATATTATTTAATTCTATTATTTACACTAGAATTATCCAAAGTTACAAAGTTTTTTTTTTTTTTTTTTTTTTGTTATTTTTTATTTTTTATTTTTTATTTTTTATTTTTTTTTTTTTTTTTATTTTTTTTTTTTTTATTTATCTACATATGTATATTTTTTAGTATAAAAATTATTTTTTATATCTCTTTATGTTTTATATTTTATTTTTTATTATTGTAAAAAAAAAAAACTAAAAACTAAAAAAACTATATTATATTATTTTTATTTTTTTTTTAATAATATTCTAAAATATTGTAAATTATATATATTAATTTTTTTTTATTACTATCTAAATAATGTGTAAGAATCATAAAATCAAAGAATTATTAATCTTTTTTTTTTTTTTTTTTGGTTCGTTTAGTTCGTTTGTTTTGTGTTGTCTTGTTTGTCTTTTATACTTAAACAATAATTAAAAAAATTAATCTAATAAATTTATTTTTATATATATTTAACAATAATTAAAAAATTAATCTAATAAAAAATAACGGTTAATCGTTAATTAATTTTATGGATAATATATTTAATATTTAGTTTTATAGGGATTTAGTTAGGAAACTAAGATAAACTAATTTATTTTTATATATATTTAACAATAATTGAAAAATTAATAAAATTATTAATTATTAATATTATCTTAAATAATTGTATAAAAATTATTTTACACAATTTTTTTTTTTTAGTCTCATTATTTATAAAAAAAATTTTTTTTATAAATTATTAAATATTAAATTTTTTTTTTTTCTTTTTTTTTTAAGAAAACTTTTTTTTTTTTCTATTTAATTATTAAGTGAAATTGGCCAATAAGTGGAACGTTGGAATGGATAATTTGGTAATTCAATTTTTTGAAGTGGTTTTTGATGGTCTTCTTCAGTTTCAAATCTAGAATTATAAATATCCCAATTAATAGTTTTTCCTTGATTATATTCATTCATAATGAATTGATTAATTAATGATTTTTCAGTAGTAGAAGATTCAACAAATTCAGTAATAGAAAGATTTGGATATTTGGAATTACATTCTTTCTTAATTTCTTCATTATGACCAGTCATACTATATAAGGTCATAGTATTACTCTTGTTACCATAATTTTCAATAAAGGATGAAGTATCCTTAATTTCATAAATATTTTCCATAATAGAAAGAATATCCTTTTGAGAAAGAATATCACCATTCTTAAATACCTTATCAAGTGATGAAATATAAACACTTCTTTGGAATTTTGGAATTTCTTGGTTATTATACCATGATGAAATTTCATTTTCATTAATTTTATTATTAGATAATAATTTAATTAAAGTGAAAGCGGATGTAATATTTAATCCTCCTCCAATAACAATACTAACTAATTCACCAAGTCCAAAACCTCCATAAATAACTTTACTACTATTATCTTTAACGATTAATGAGTCATTAAATTGTTGTAAACTATAATAGAAGGAAAGAATAAATAATTGACATACAGTATCATCCATAGTTTCTTTAAATGAAATATTTTCAAAAATATTTTGAATTTCTGATTCACAATTTTCAAAGGTTTGTTTGAAAATATTATCTGTGGAAACAAGTTTTTCAACAGTTTCAAAAATCTTTGTTGAAATATCAATATCTTTAGCATTTTCAACATAAACTTCAAGATTTTGAGTTATACCTTGACTATTCTTTGAAATTTGTTGTTGTTGTTGTTGTTGTTGTTGTTGTTCAAAAGTTTCAATTTTTTGTTCAAGATCTTCATATAATTCATTAGCATTCTTACCAATAGCACTCATTCTATAATTGAAATGTTGACGTCCAATATTAGAAGTGTAACAAAGATTTTCAATATTTTCTTCATTATCTTCCATACTTTCTAAAACATTTAAATAATTATTACTTAATTCTAATAAAGCTAATGGTGATTTAGCACTAATAGTTAAAATATGATCTTCTTTACTATCTTTATTCTTTTCAATTTTTTCAATTTCATTATTTTGTTCCTTTTGTTCCTTTTCTGGAATGTATTCTTGAAGAATAATATGAACAATACTTCCTTGTAAACCAAAGGATGAAACTTGAGCAATACGTGGTTTATTATTTTTATTTTCCCATGGTATAGTTTTAGTAGCAATTTGAATTGGAATAGATTCAATATCAATTTCTGGATTTAATGTATTGAAATGTAAATTCTTTGGAATATATTTATGTTGCATAGATAAAATAACTTTAGCAACACCTGCTAAACCAGCAACTTCTGTTGTATGACCAATATTAGTTTTAACACTACCAATAACTAATGGATTTTCAGAAGTATGAGTTCCTTTATAAACTTGATTTAAAGCATTAACTTCAATAGCATCACCAAGTGGTGTACCTGTACCATGAGTTTCAACAAATGAAATATCGGATGGATTGACACCAGCAAAATGAAGAGCTCTTTTTAAATTAATAACTTGTCCATCTGAAGATGGGGCACTAATAGATTGTCTAATACCACTTTGTCCACTACTAGTACCTAATATAACAGAAAGAATATTATCATGATCACGAATAGCATCTTCATAACGTTTAAGAATAAAAGTAACACATCCTTCACCTGGAGCAAATCCATCAGCATCTTTATCAAAAGTAGCACATCTTCCCTTTGGTGAAGTCATACGTGCAATACTTGTTCTATGGAAGTCATTTGAAGTATATAAATATTTAACACCTGAAACAATAGATAAATCACAATCTCCAAATTGTAATGAACGACAAGCAGAATGTAAAGCAGAAGCACCAGTGGAACAAGCGGTATCAATAGTGAAAGAAGGTCCAAATAATTTATAGAAATAACTAAGACGTCCAACAATACCACTTGGTGTAGAATGTGCAGCAATAGGTGGTGTAATACCATTTTCTTTCATTAAATCATGATAATCATGACTATCATTTATACCAAGGAAAACACCAGTAATTGTATTTTCTAATGAATTTGGTGCAATACCTGAATTTTCTAAAGCTTCCCAACTTGTTTCTAATATCCAACGATGTCTTGGATCAAGAGCCATAGCTTCTTCTGGAAGACAATTAAAGAATTCAGCATCAAATTCAGAAGGTTTAGCAACATTTGAACGTGTATCATAACAACCACAACGAGGAATATTATGTTCATTTTCACCTAAAAGATGTGAAGGCTTATCCACATAACCAAGATGTAATTTTCTATCTTTAACTGGTGTAGTAACACAATCTTTACCTTTAGCTAAAGCCATCCAGAAAGATTTAGCATTATTAATAGCACCTGGTAAACGTAAAGCCATACCAATAATAGCAATTTTATTACTATCACTATCCTTTTTATTAGAAGCAATAGATTTTGGAATTAAATCTTTACCAAATTTATCTTTATCAGTATAACCTGTAATATATTTAGCAAGATCATAAGTAGTACCATAATTAAATAAAGTAGATGAAGTAAATGGTTTTCCTGTTCTTCTAGCTAAAATATTTGTTAATTTACGTGTACCTATAGAATCAATACTATAAATAGTAAATGGAGCATTAATATTAAATTCTTCAAATTCAGGAGTAGAAGGAACAATTTCTTTAATAGATTCATAAATTAATTTAATAGCTTCTTGAATTTCTTCATTAATTTCTTCTTGAGATTTTTTATTTTCATTTTCTTGTTCTTTTGGAATTTCCTTTTGAGTAGTAGAATCTTTTGGTTGTATTTCTTTTGTATTATTATTTTCAATGACTTCTTTTTCTTTTTCTTCTTCATTTTCTTTTTCATTTTCTTCCTTTACATCTTCATCAAAACTATCAATTTCACCATTAATAAGTTTAGAAATCTTTTTTAAAACTTCAGAATATTCTAATTTGGCTACTCTTCTAGATAAAGATCCTTTATCTGTAGTTGGGAATCTTTTACCATAATCTACAACATAAACATTATTAATAGTAAGTTGTTTAGCCCAATTATTAATATTTTGAGCACTTCTTGATAATACTTGATAAATACTATCCCAAACTTGAGATTGAGCTATTTTTTTTAATTTATTTTGATCTTCTCTTGATAAACTTTCTGGATTAATGGTAGTATCAAAAGGTTTACCATCCTCCATAATAATTTTAGACCATTCTGGTTCAACAAAACATACAACTTCACATTGAGTATCATCTAAAAGTAAACAACATTGTTTAATATCATTACATTCATAAGTAACTGTAGATTCAAATGGTAATGGATTCATTTTTAATCCATTACTAAAATTAATGACATCATCAGCTCTAGCAACATAAACATAATCACCTGATACAGTACTACGTCTCCAAATATCATTAGTTTTGTAATATTCAAGTCCATTAATTGTTTTATATAAGTCATCATGTTCTAAATCAATACGTATTTTTGGCAAAGTGGATTCATAGAATTCACCCTTTTTAGCTTTAGTAGCATAACCGTATATACCGAAAGGATTATAAATATATAATTCACCTTCATTAGGATCATCTGACATATGTTCCATATGGAAATGAATCCATGGACAACGACTAACATAATTGGTTTCTCCTGGAACTTGAGGTTTATCAATATCTTTATACAAGAAAAGACCAGCTTCAGTGGCACCACATACATTATTAACAGGTATTTTAAATTTATTTTCAAACCAACACATAACTTCATAATTTGGTGGAGCACCAGCAGAAAGGAAACATCTTCTTGATAAAGAACTAATACCCTTTGCCCATATTTCACATTTTGGATGGTTTTCATCAAAAAGTCTTTTAAATTCAACAAAATTAATTGGGAAAAGTGGAATAACATCAGGTCTAGTTTCTATAATATCATCTAATATATTTTCAGCTACAAATCCAATATCATATTTTTTTTGGGTACGGAAAATTAAAGGACTACCAGTATTCATAATTTGAGCAATTGACCATGCTGAACCCAAAGAATGATAAAGTGGGGCAACAACCATAACTTTAGGATGAAGATTTTCCCTATTATATAAAAAGTGACGGAAAAGATGACCACAATTTATTGCCTTGTAAGGAATAAACTTCATTTTTGAACAATGACCATCTTTAATAATAGCTTGAGAAGAAGAGGAAGTACCTAACATTAAAATAATATCATCTTTATGACCAGGACGAATAAAGGATTTACCTTCTAAACTACATTGATAAATTTCTTCACAAAATTCTAAATTTTCCATAAAGAACATTGGAATACCACGAAGACCAGCAGATAAATCATATTCTTCTTCTTTTAAAGGATAATCCCATTCCCAAATCCATTCTCCTTTTTCATTTAATTCCTTTTGTTTTTCTTCATTAAAAATATTTAAAGTATAATCATAAAAAATCATTTTCATATCTAACATTCTAACCCAAAATTGCTTAACATTATTACTTAATTTTGGTGATATTTCAATAACACAACAACGATTTAACCATAAAGCATGAACTAGTAAAATATTCATTGGTGAAGCATTAGCAACAATACCTACTCTGGTATGAGGTTCTAAATCAAATCTTTTTTTTAAAACATAAGCAAATGCTTTTAATAATATATAAAATTGTTTATAAGATACAGTTAACCAAGGTGAAGGATAATCTGGATGTGGTTCAGGTTTAAAAGGTAAACCAAAAAGATTTGGTTTTGCAATAAAAATTGGATCATTACTATCTTTTTTCATATCATAATAAAATTTCAACTTTTCATATATAGTTTCTGTTTTAAGTAAGCCATCACTATCAAATTAACCATAATCATAAAATAAAATAAAAAAAAAATAAAATAAAATAAATATAATATAATAATATTGTTAATCATTATTTTATATAATAAAATATAATAATATTGTTAATCATTGTATTTATATAATAAAATATAATATAATATAATATAATATAATATAATACAATATAATATAATATAATATAATATAATATAATATAATATAATATAATATAATAAATTGTTAATCATTGTATTTATATAATTAAGAATTAATATTATAGTATATATAATTTTGAGTATAATGTGTTAAATGTATTAAGAAACATTAAATTCATTCAATATTATATTATTAAATATTTCAATAAATAAAACAATTAACATCCATTTAATATATTTTATTTATATTATATATTATATACATAAAATTTTTAATAAACAATCTTTTTTAATTTAAATTTTCATACTAAAATTATTTAAATATAAACAATAAATATAATAAAATATTTACATTTCTGGATTATCTTGGTCCTTAAGGTAAAGAGCTTTACCTAAATCATATAAATTATCATAATCTCTTGGATCAACGTCGAAGTTAATATTAACAACCATCTTTATAATTAAAAATGTTTTAAATTTCAAATAATTCTTTTATATAACTATATACAATTATCTATGTAAATTTATTTTCTTGTTATTAAAACTAATTTATCTGTATGTATTTATTCTTAATTTTCTATGTTATTTTTTTTAAATTTTTATTTAACAAATATTTATGAAAAAAAAAAAACAAATTTCTAAATTATAAATCTTTTATATATATATTATTGTTGTTTATTGATACTCTTTTTCTTTTTTAATTATTTATATTTTTATAATAAGAAAAAAAGTTTAGTAATTCTAAATAATAAATATTTATATTAATAAATATAAACTTTTTTTATGTTTTTTTTTTTACTTTTTCTTTTTAAATTTACAATGAATTACTCGAATTACTTTTTTAAAAACTTTTTATAAATATTTTTTCTTTCTTTTATAGAAAAAAAAAAAAAAAAGAAAAAAAAACAATTTCTTTTAATAAATATTATATTAAATAAATTTGATAATTAAACTTTATTTAGTTTAAAAGTTACACAAATAAATTATATATATTATTTTTTATACTTTATTGAATATTTGATTGATTCTTTGTTTTTATTAAAAAATTTTTTTTCTATTTTTTTTTTTTTTTTTTTTACATTTTCTATATTTTTATTCTTTTTTGTCTTTTTTTTGTTTTGTTTTGTATCAATTTTATTAATTAATCGAATAATACAACTAATAGCTATTAATAAATCCATAATTATAATTATAATTAATAAATAATAGAATATAATAAACTATGAATATAAAAGTTTTTTTTTTCCTTAATTATTTTATTATTATTAACTTTACATATTCAATAATATTATTAAATCTTTATATTTATAATTTTCTATTATATTTATATATTTTTATTTTCTAAAAAAGTAAACAAAATGAGCATAAAATAATAAAAAATAAAGTTTTTTTTTTATTAATTATTTAATATAAAATTTTGTTTTAACTTTTTATTACATAATTTTTTTTATTTTCCATTGTAATTAATAAATATTAAAATTATTTTTTTTTTTTTATTTTATAAATTACTAAAAATTACAAATTTTGAGTTATAGTAATTCTATCCACACTTAACCATTTATGTAAATGCTTTTGCTTATCCTTCTTAGTTTTTGGATCTGAAACATTTATAAAGAATAGTTTCCAAATATATTAACAGTAAATTATAATATATTAATTATATATATATTAATATTGTACATAAATGTAATTTTAAATAAATGAAATGGGAAAATTAAAAAAAATAAATAAATAAAAAAAAAAAAAAAAAAAAAAAAAAAAAAAAAGAAATAGAAAATGAAAATGAAATAGAAAAAAAAAATGAATCATTTATAAATGTAATTTATATATATAAATATAAATATATAAATAATAAATTATTTAATTTTTACTTTATATATTATATTATATATTATATTATATATTATATTATATATTATATTATATATTATATATTATATTATATATTTAAATAATAAATAATAATATACTTAATTATATAGTTTATTATATAAATTTATATTAATTATTATATATATAAATATTGTTGTATATAGAATTAAAATTATAATTAGAATTAGAATTTTGTTTTTTTAAAAATTTTTTTAATACAATATTATGATCAAAAAAAATATTATTTTTCCTAAATCATGTCATACCTACAAAAAAAGGTTTTCTTTTATAATTATATATTTAAAGAAAAGGTAATTAAAATGATTATATGAAAAGACTTTTTTTGATATCATTTTTAACATTATAAATATAATGTGAAAATCTAAAAACTTTTATTATAAAATAGCATTAAATAAATTCTAATAAATCAATCAATAAATAAATAACATTAAAAGTTTATTTATTTTTTTTTTAATTATTGTTTATTACTAGTTTAATTACCAAAACAGTAATTTATAAAAATTACATAGGAAACAAATCTTTATATTTTTATGGTTTATAATAACTATATAACTATATATAGCAATAATAAATATTGTGATAACCATTAATTACATTTAAAAAGAAAAAAAAAGAAGAAAAAATAATAATAATAATAATAATAATATTATTATTATTATTATTATTATTATTATTATTATTATATTTATTATTATTATTATTATTATTATTTTATTATTATTATTATTATTATTATTATTATTATTATTATTATTATTATTATTATTATATTATTATTATTATTATTATTATATTATTATTATTATTATTACTATTATTATTATTATTGTTTATTATTATTACTATGATATATTTTAATGTTTAATTCATTGGTTATAACCATAAGATGTAATTAACATTTTACCATAATTAAAATTTATTTATTATCACTAATAAAAATTATTATTTTTAATTTGTATCAATTCTTTTTTAAATTTCTAGCAATAATAATTAATAATTAATAATTAATGAGTAATAATAAAAGTACCTAATTAAAAAAAAAAAAAAAAAAAAAAAAAGAGAAAAAAAATGGCAAATTCTAAATATTAGATTATTTTTCTTTTTTTATTGAACTTTTTAAAATGTAAATAAATATAAATATTATAATAATTGTAATATATAATAGTATATTATAATATACGTTGATTACTTCAATACTATTTATCTAGTAATTTATGCATAAATGTTTATTTATATACATTTTAAATAAAAAAACTTTAAATATTAATAAATAATTTAACTTTTTTTAGTTAATAACATGTTACACAAAAATAATTAAAATTTTTTATTTTTTATTAATTTTTTTTTATTAATAGATTAAATATTATATACATGTAAAATATTTGTAAAAAAAATAAATAGTATAAATATAAAAATAGTGTAAAAAAAAGAAAAAGAAAAAAGAAAAAAAAAAAAAGTAATAACTAAAACAAGAAATAAAAAATAATTAAAAAAAAATAAATTAATATAATAATAAATTAATAAATTAAATAATTAAATAAAATAATTAAATAAATAAATAAATAAATAATAAATAAATAATTTTGTAACCAATGATTTATGTAGAAAATAAAAAAATTTTTTTTCTCTTTTTCTATTGTTTATCATTTAATACTTTAAATTTAATATAATAAACAAATATATAAATATAAATAATAAATAAATAAATAATAAATAATTAAAAAAGGGAAAAAAAGTCAACTAATAAATATTAATATTAATAATAAAAGGGTAAAAAACAAAACCTTTTTTTTTAAATGTGTATGATTGTACTTTAGGAATTAAATTCCAATACAATCATGTGTTTCATAATAATAATAAGTCGATCATTAAATAAAGAAAAAGAAATAAAGAAAATTATTAATTAATTTGATGGATTAAATAATATTCAATATTGAGCATGAAAAAAAAAATATATTTACATATATTTATATATTTATATATTTATATTTATTAATAGATTATATGTATAATTAATTTAATAATTTATATTTTTATATTTATTCTATTTATTAAAAAATAAAAGTTATTATTATAATTATTATTATTGTTGTTATGTAAAAAAAAATATTACGTAAGTTAATAAAAATATAAAATAAAAAAGTCGAAAAAGTGTTTTACGAGTTAATCTCAGAATTGCCTTGAATTTGAAGTAAGAGGAGTTATAATTTTTTTATTATTTTTAATAAGAAATGGCCTTTTTTCACTACATTAAGAATATATATATATAATTATTTTTTATAAACATAAATTATATATATATATATATATATTTTAACACAACTAAGAAAGTATTAAGAAATAAAAAATATTAATAATATATAATATTTTCTTTGTAAATATATATAAATATTATTTTTAATACAAATAAAAAAGTATTAAAATAAAAAGGAAAGAAAAAAATGAGATATTTTTTATTATATACACTATTTTATATATTTTAAAAAATATAATTTTATTATATAATTAATATTTTTTTTGTTAATATTTCCAATATAAAAATATTTTTAATAATAAAAAAAGAATTTTTTTTTATACCAGATAATTAATTACTTTAATAATTTTTCCTCTTTTTTTTATACCAGAAAATTAATTACTCTAATAATTTTTCCTTTTTTTTTTTTTTTCCATCTTTCAATGTTTTTTTTTTTCATACTTTACATATTTTTATGATATCACGTGCATTGTATATTTCTATAAGGAATATTAAAATTTTATTAAGTCCAAAAGAGTAAATTAATCCTAAACAAAGACTCTAAAAAAAACTAAACAGTCCATTAAAAGAGTAAATTAATCTTAAACAAAGACTCTAAAAAAAAACTAAACAGTCCCATTAAAAGAGTAAATTAATCTTAAACAAAAATCCTAAAAAAAAAATAATAGTCTATTAAAAGAGTAAATTAATCCTAAACAAAGATCCTAAAAAATTCTGGGAAAGAAAGTATATATTAATTCTAAAAGGTAGTTTGATAAATATAATTTCCATAATAGTGATAGAATAGTCCATAAATTCTAAAAAAAATCTAAGGAAGTACATATTGATTCTAAATGTGTCAAGATTTCATTGTAATTATTATAACTCAAAAGCCAATAAATAATTGTATTATCCAATAAGTAATTAAGATAGATATTATTGTAATATATAACTAAGCCTCCCAATAGAAGTTGTGGTCTTTATTTGTTGCATTGACTCTACTGGCCTGTCTTACTGGATTATCAGCTTTTTTTAATGATCTTGGTATTTTCAAATTTATTTTTTATTATTAAAGAGAATACGTTTCCGTTCATCAACGATAGATATTGTAATGTTGAAATAAGAGGCAATTTTGATCATATATGGGACATAAAAATAATCTCCAGAGTCTGTTTGATACTTGAAAATTTGGACCCGCTCCTCATTAGTAGAAATTCCATAATTGTTCATAAGTTTTCTACCAAGGTAGAAGGAAATAATAATAATATAAGAGAGTTTACGTTTATGAAAAGTTCTGATCTTTAAAATTGATTATAAGGTATTTATGATAAAACCATAATATAAATATATATTTTTTATCAAAATGAATAAGAAATTTCTTTAAAATTATTGTGTTGTTAAAATCTTTAATTAAACTTATTTTATCTTAAGTTAAAAACTATATTTCAATAAAAAAGTAATTAAAAATTATTCCATAATATTATATATTTATTAAATTTTAAATATGACCTATACAATTTTAATAAATTAATATTTAAAATATAAAAAAGAACATAATAATAAATATTACATAAATATATAGAATTTTTAAGAAAAAATGATATAAAAAAAGAAATAAAAATAATAAAACTATTATAAAAAAAACAACTATAATAAAAATATGATTAGGTATATGTTACATTTTTTATTTAACTAAAGGAAAAAATCATGAAAAATACCCAATATTTAAAAAAATATTATATTATTTGAAAGATAATTTTTAAAGATTAGAATTTTTCATAAATTCTCTTTTATTAATATAATTTCCTTCTTGGTAATACCAATATTTAAAAAAATATTATATCATTTGAAAAATAATTTTTAGGAAAATAATTATGAAAACTCCCCAATATTTAAAAAAATATTATATCATTTGAAAAATAATTTTTTTAAAGATCAGAACTTTTCATAAACGTAAAAAATGTAACATATACTTAATCATATTTTTATTATAGTTGTTTTTTTTATAATAGTTTTATTATTTTTATTTCTTTTTTTATATCATTTTTTCTTAAAAATTCTATATATTTATGTAATATTTATTATTATGTTCTTTTTTATATTTTAAATATTAATTTATTAAAATTGTATAGGTCATATTTAAAATTTAATAAATATATAATATTATGGAATAATTTTTAATTACTTTTTTATTGAAATATAGTTTTTAACTTAAGATAAAATAAGTTTAATTAAAGATTTTAACAACACAATAGTTTTAAAGAAATTTCTTATTCATTTTGATAAAAAATATATATTTATATTATGGTTTTATCATAAATACCTTATAATCAATTTTACATTATTTAACACAATTAATACAATATTACTTCAATATTACATAAATTAATATTATATTAATATTATATTGATATTACAATTAACATAATCGTTATTTCAATATAAATACTCATTATAAAATAATTCCTCATATAAATAAACCGGCTTGTATATCTATCCTTTAATTCACATATCATATTGATATATTATTAATGAATTTTAATATACTATCATTGTAATATCTAACCGTATATTTATTATTTATGAATACTACTAATATTTAAATATAATAATATTATAAATACTACTTAATAACTAAATATAATAATATTATAAATACTAATTAATATCTAAATATAAATTCTCATAAATTTGTTAATATAAAAAACATATATATATAATTTTTTTAAGAAATTTATTTCTTCTATATTACATATTATTATTATTATTATTATTATTATTATTATTTTATTACTGAATTAATACTTATAAATTAATTATTTACTTTTAATTAATTATTTTTTCATTTTCATACTTTTCATGTTTTATGAATTGAATTATTAAATATATATATAATTTTTAATATATTTATGTTTATTCTTTTTGGAAATATAAGATTCATTTTTTTATTGACATGACTTTTATTTTTAAAAATAAACGAAAGATGATTTATTTAATAAATTAAAACCAATCAGTTATAATAATCATCAAGTATTATAAAAAAATTAACATAATAATAATAATAATAAAATAAAAAATTAATAATAATAATAATAATAATAATAATAATAATAATAATAATAATAAGCAAAAAATAGATTTTTTGAGAATAAAAATATAAATATTATTATTTACTTATTTTTAACCTTTTAATATAAAATACAATAATATAAATTTTAAATTTTATTAAATTTATTTATTTTTATTTTATATTTTTTTATTCATTTTCAGGCTCTATTGGGTTTTTTGCTTTATTTTTAATCTATTTTATGGTTTTTATTGGCTGTTTAAATAAATAATCATATTTTACTTTGTGTAACAATATATTAAAAACTACTTTTTAATAAATGAGAATTGTTAGATATATTAAATTAATAGTATAAAAAATAACCATTTATTACAAATTAAAGTTCGAAATTTTTATTAAAATGAAGTATATATATTAATAATATAAATTTAATATAATGAATTATAATAATAAATATAAATAAATAAATAAATAAATAAATAAATAAATAAATAAATAAATAAATAAATAAATAAATAAATAAATAAATAAATAAATAAAATAATAAATAATAAAAATTATTTTACAAATAATTTTTATTGCATATTTTTTCGTATAGCTGTTTTTTTGATGTGTTTTATTGTAATTAGTAATACAATAATACGTTAAAATAGATATATAATAATAAATAGAATTATAAATAATAAATTTAATATTAATAAGTTTATTATAATAAAAAAATTTTTTTTTTCTTTTCTTTTTTTCTTTTTTTTCTTTTTTTTTTTTTATAATATAAAAAAATTTATTATTGTATTTAATATTATTATTTATTACAAAATTTCGATTTATATACGATTTCTTAATGTTATATATATTTACATTTATTTCTTTTAAATAAAAAGTTTAATATTTTTTAATATTATAAAAGAATTTAAAATATATATAATATTTAGAAATCTTTTAATTAAATAATTAATTAATAATATTTACAAATAATAAAGTGATAATAAACAATAATAATTTAAGAAAAATAAATAAAAATAAAATAGAAATAAAAATATAAATTGTAAAAAAAATTATATTTTTAAAAATAAAATAGAACATATTAATAAATTAAAAATAAAATAAAAAAAATAAAACAAATAGAAAAAAATAAATAAAATAAATTAAACAAAAAATGTTATTTAAAAAGTATAGTTTCTTTTTGGTATTGTTAATTGTTGCTCTAAGCTTCAATTTTGTCACAGCTGCTAAGAAAAAAAAGTTAACTCCAGAACAACAAGCTCTTAAAAACAAATTAAGAGCTGAACGTAAAAAGAAGTCTGAAGCTGCTGATAAATTAATTCGTCATACTTCATCTGATGAATTTCAAAAAACTGTTTTAGAAGATGAAGAACACTTATGGATTGTATTTTATGGTTCAAGAAAATGTCCACACACTCAAAAGTTTAATCCAAAATGGTTACAATTCCAACAAAATATGGATAGTGGACTTTATGATTTCGACAATGTTAAAATAACTAAAATTGAATGTTATGGTGAACAACTCGGTAATTATTATATTTTATCTATATATATACTTTTTTTTTTTTTTTTTCTTTATTTATAATAAAATAAATATATATATATTATGATAAAGGGTAAAGTTTATTTATATATACAAAAAATAGTTTATATTAAATACATAAATTTTTGTGCTTATACAAATCTTTATGTAGAAATAAATATTTATTATTATATATTTTTGAGTTTTATAATAATAATATATAATATTGATAAATGTTTTTTTTTTTTATATATTTATTTACTATTTACATCTTAATTTATATATTTATTTACTTATTATATAAACCTATTTTATTTAAAATATAGATTTCTGTGTCGATCAAGGTAATCAATACTGGCCAGAATTAATGTTGTAAGTATTTGAATCAATTTAAATATATTTATGATATATTTAAATAATTATATGTTTATTTATTTGTATATAATTTTATATATACTAAAATATATAAATATATATTTATATTTATAATTAATATATTTTTTTAAAGCTATTACAAGGGTGTTAAAAAGGCTGCATATGATGGTGAAGATGAAATTGATGATATTGTTAAATATATTAAAAAGAATAAGGGTAAATTCACAGGTGAAAAGAAGAAAACCACCAAATCTGTTCCAGAAAAAAGCAGTTTACCAACTAAAAAACCAGCTGATAAACCAACTAAACAAGAAACAAAAGATTTACCAGCTAAGAAACCAACTAAAACCCCACCATCTCCAAAGAGACCACCACCAACTGTTGCTAAGCAACCACCAAATACAGAAGAAAAGGATATTGAAAATGCTATTGATGAAGATGTAGAAAATAATATTGAAGAAGAAATTGAAAATGCTATTGATGAAAATGAAGAAAATAATGAAGGTAATGACCAATTGACTAATATCGAAAATATCGAAAATCCAGGATCATCTCATATTGGTCTTATCTCTGTTGGAGGTTTAGCTGCTTGTGGTCTTGGATTTGTTTTCGCCAAGAGAAGATTTAGAGGACATGGATATTCTAAAGTTGGTAGTGACAGACCACAAATGAAATATAAATATGATAAACATATTGTTTAAAATCACTTTTAAAATAATAAGTAATTCTTTTTTTTTTTTTTCTTTTTTTTTTTTAAAAAAAAAAATATGAATATATTAAAAAAAAATGACTTTAAACAATATATATTTTTTTTAAATAAAAAATAAAACTTTAATTAATTATTAACTAAACATATTTTAGTTTTTTTTTTTTTTTTATTTTTAAAAAAAATAAAAGATCGTTTTAAAAATCATTCCTAATTTAATACTCATCTTTATAAAAAAAAAATAATTTATAATAAATAAAAAAAAAATCAATTATAAATTAAATGTATAATTTATTAATTAAATAAATCATTACTTAAAAAACCAAAACAATAAAATATAATAAAATGAAATAAATTTAATAAAATAAAATAAAATATGAAATAGTTTTAATAAAATGTAATAAATTATGAAATAAAATATTATATATATGTAAATATATAAATTAATCTTTGTTATTAAGAAAGCTGTTATATATGTATATATATAAATTAATCTTTGTTATTAAGAAAGCTGTTATATATATATATGAATTTTCCCTTTCTTTTATATTTAATGTTCATTAAAATGAGATATTAATAATTGTTATCATTAATTCTTTTTAAAATGAAATCAGTAATAAAATATAAAATTGTATAATCCTTTTACATACTAATAATTAATTGGGGGAGATATCATCATATTTATCGATTTTATGGTAAATTAATAATATTATTTTGTATGCTTATTAAATAATATACGATGTTTATATACCTCCTAGTTTCTATGGGAGGAATTTGCTACTAATATTGTATTATTATTACAATAATTTTATAACCCTTACTGTTTCTATTAACGATTAATACTATGTAAAAAAAAAAATTATGTTACAATGAAAAAAAATTTTTCTTCGATATATTTTTTTAGATATATAATTTCCAAAAATGATTAATTTATATGAAAAATTATAAAAAAAAAATTTTTTTTCATTTTTGCTAAATTTTAGAGAATAACTTTGCAATAATATTAAATTTATATAATTTCACAATTTTTCACAATTTTTTCCTTTTTTTCTCATTTTTTCATTTTACAATTTAACATCTCATCAAATTATATAAAATAAGTTATATATAAATACTTGTTAATAAAAAATTAAATTAATATAAATATATATGTTCAATAATCATAAAATTTTATTTATCACGTGTATATAAAAACCATAAAAAAAATCAATACTTTTTTTTTAAAATTAATTCAAATTACTTTATAATATTATTATAATTTATTTAGATTTTTTCAAGTTATAGTATTTGAGTTTATTATTATGATAATTAAATGATATTTTTTTTAAAATTTAATAATTTAAGAATTTTTATTCTTTTTTTTACCATTTGAAAATTCATCTAAAATATTAAATTTCATCTCAAATATTAAAATATGAATTAATAAAAAGATATATTAATAAAAAGTATATATTTATGAGATGGTTACATAAATTTAATAATTAAACACATGAAAAATAAAATATCACATGATTATTTAAAAAAGAAATTAATTCTTTTTTAAAAAAAAACTAATTCTCTTTTTGTTTTCTTAAAAATATTAAAAGATTATATATTGTTATTTAAAGATTTAAAACAAAGAATAATTTTAAATGGATTTTAAATTTTATAATAATTTTCAATTTTTTTTTTTACATTTTTAAAAATTTCAAAAATTCATCAAAAATATTAATATTAAAACTTGTTAATATTTTTAATTATAAATAATAATAAAATTTTTATTAATATTTATGGTAAATATACATTTATACATATGATATTTTTTTTTCACCTATTTATTTATAACAATAAAAAAAAAAAAAACATATATTGTTGAATAAAAACATTAATATTAAAAAATGAATAAAAACATTAATATTTAAAAAAAAAAAAAAAAAACAAAAAACAATTGTATATTATATTATTATGTTAATCTTTATTTTATTTTATTTTATTTTATTATTTATATATTACTATTTCTTTTTTTAGTATTTAGTTTTATTTTACTTACATATATATTATTTTATTATTTTTTTTTATTATTTGTAAATTATATATAGGTTTATAAACTTAATTTTTATAACAAAATATTATTATAACTATTCATATATTTTTTTACTTTATTACTTTATTTATTTATTTATTTATTATTAATTATTATTATTTTTATTATTGTTTTTCATTTTATAAATAATGCTTATGCGCGCTATTATATATATTTATACTGATGTTTATACATTTATATTTATATATATTTATCATTTCTTATTTTTTTATAAAAATTATTATCTATTATTTAAATAATAATTTTATTTTTATTATTTATTTATATATTATTACTATGTAATTATAAATATATATAAGGATTAATTATTGATATATATAAATAAATATATATATATATATATATATATTTTTTTTTTTTCATTCTGATTTATCTTAACGGAATAACCATATAAATAATAGGAACATACAAACAGCTGTAACACTAGCTAAAATTAAAGTATTTCTTCTCTTTTTTCTTGATATTTTTCCTATTAAGTTATTTATAATTGGGAAACGAGCTAAATGAAACAAACAAACAAACAAATAAAAAAAAAAAGAATAGTTAGTTATATATTCAATCATTTTTTATATTTAAAAGAAAAAAGTATTGATTAAAGTAATCAACGTTTATAATAAATATTAAATATATTATTAATAATATTTTATAAAATAATAATATATATATATATTGATTATTACAACTAAAAACTAAATAAAATTAATTAGAAATATAAATATATATCAAATATATAACTTACTCGTTATGCCAGCCATTCTTGAATGTGTACCATGAAGCATACTTCTTTGTTCAAGAAGAGAATTTCTTGTACTATAGGCTTGTCTATATTAAAAAAAAATTATATAGATAAATATAATTAAAATTGTAAATCATATATATTATATTGCAATTTATTTATTAATAATACATTTATATAATAAATAATATAATATAATTCTATTAAAGAGAATATAATATATATATATTAATTCTAATATTTACTCTAAAACCATATCTGCCATTCTACTAGATTCATCAATTCTTCCTCTTTCATTTAATAAATATTCTTCATTACTTTTGAAAGTTCTATATACATTATTATATTAAAAATATATTTATGATAAATAAATAAATAAATAAAATTTTGTTATATTATTATATAATAATTCAAATTTATTAATATTAAAATACCTGACTTCATTCTTCATTGAATTCATTAATTCGTTATATTCATTTTTTGAAATATAATTATTCTATAATAAATTTTGTGTAAAAAATATATATAATGAATTATTATATTGAAAATTTGAAAAAAAAAAAAAAAAAAAAATATATATATATATATATATATATATATATAATAGTTGAAATGATGTTAATAGTTTACTTTATATTTTTTATAATCTTTTGAGTAATCATAGTACATGTCTCTATGTCTTTGTAAGAAATGTATCATTGAATTATTTCCCGGATTTAATTCAATTTGTTTAGCCATATTATCTATAATATTTTGTAACTATTTTTTTCATTATAATAAAATAAATTAACATATATTTATTAATATAATATTAATGAATGATGAATTATTTATAATAATGATATTTTTTTTATGTTGGATATTATATATAATAATTAAAAATTATTAACAAATAATAAATATAAATAAATAAAATACTTTTAATAAAGAAGAATCAATATCTCTATCAAGAGCATCAATTGAATAATGTGATTTATCTAATGAATCTTCTATATTAATTGTAACAGCATTTGTTGATTGTGAAGATATTAATTTAGAAAAAGTAATAATTTTTCCATCAATTTCATTTTCTATCATTCGAGCTTTTCTATTTAATTCTTCCCATGATAAATCATCGGTATTTGGTATTGGTTGATACATTTTTATTTAATTTATTAATTTTATATAAATTTTTATATATATATATTTATTAAGAAAAAAATATTGAAAATTATTATATCAAAAAATATTTCGTTTCTCTTAAATTTCTATTTCTTGGTTATATTAAATATTTAAATATCAAATACTTGAAATTTAAACAACTTTTTTTTTTATTAAATTTTATTTTTTATACTAATTTGTATTATTTTTATTTATTTATTTTTTTTTAAATAAAAATATCTTTGTTTTTCTTTTTTATTTCAATTTTATTATATTAAATTTTATTATTTATTTATTTATTTATTTATTTATTGTTTATTTGTTTGCTTGTTTGTTTTTGATTTTAAATTTTGATATTCCTTTTTACTTTTTTCTTCTTTTCTTTATATATTGATAATAAAATTAAAGAAAATAATTTAAAAAGATAAATTTTTTTTTATATATTAAAATTTATAATTAATTTTTTATCCATTCATCTAATAGTTTAATTAATTTTAAATTTTAATAACAGTAATATATAATTATATTATTAATACAAAAAAAAAATTTTTTTTTTCTTTGAAGAATTTTTAATATTAAAGCTTCCAATACTAAAAATAAGTAGAATTAATTGAAATGATTATTAAAATTTTAAATAAAATATAATGGAAAAAGTGGAGAAGGTAAAACTTAAATCAAGTTCAAAAAAACATAAAATAAAAAAATCAAAGAAAATTAATGAAAATGAGGATAATGAAATTGATGATATAGATTATTTGGAAAATTATGATAATACATCGTCTTCAAAAAAACAGAAAAAAAAACCGTCAAATAGTCATAAGGATAACAATGATAACAACAACAACAATGAAACGAAAAAGAATAAGAAAGGAAAAAGTAAAAAATCGAAAAAAAATAAAGATATTTTAAAAGAAGATAATAATTCGAAATCATTGAATAAAAAAAAGAGAAAACATACTTCAATAGAAGATAATGAAATTGATAATATAAATGAAGATGAAATTGAAATAGAAAATGATAAAAAAAAGAATAAAAAAAAGAAAAAAGAACACCATAAGAAAAAAATAAAATCTAAAGAAATAGTAGAAGAAAAAGAAGAAGAAGAAGAGGAAGAGGAAGAAGAAGAAAAAGAAGAAAAAGAAGAAAAAGAAGAAAAAGAAGAAGAAGAAGAGGAAGAGGAAGAAGAAGAAAAAGAAGAAAAAGAAGAAAAAGAAGAAAAAGAAAGTAGTGATGATGAAATAAAAGAAAAAGAAATAGAAGAAGAAGAATTAAGAAAAGAAATTAAAAGACTAAAAGATTTAGATTTAAAAAAAGGGAAAGATAAATTTTTGGATATAATAAGAGATGAAGATTTAGATATAGAGGAAGATGATGATGATGATGAAGACGAAGATATAGATAGTGAAAGTATAGTTTCTGAAGATAATGAAATGGAAAGAGATATAATGAATTCTAATGAATGGGAAGATATAACAATTGAAAAAATGAAATCATTATCAAAAAAGAAATTCAGATTTTTATTTATAAATTATTTATTATCAATTAAGCCGATACTTTTTCAATTATCTAGTCGTTATTTATCTGACACAAATAATCTTTTAGGATTAGTTGAAAGATATAAACATACAAATAAATCTCTAGCTAATAGATATAATAAGTAAGTTATTTGATTTTATTATAATTTGAATATAATTTCCTTTTTTCTTTTTATTTAAATATAATTTTTTTTTTTATTATTTTATAATTTAAAATTTTTTAAAATTAAAATTAATTAATATTAATTGTTTAATTGTTTAATATATATATATATAAGACTTTCTGCATGGCCATTACCATTGTCTGAACAAATTTCAACACCATTTAGTAGTTATAATATATTTACATCAGAAGAGAACACTGTAATTTTTAATAATAAAATAATAATATATTAATATTATTAATTGTATAAATAATTGAAATTATTAAATATATTTAATAACTTTTTTTTTTTTTTTTTTTTAATTTCTAATTTATTAATATATATATATATAGAAAAATGAAGAATTATTATATGATAAGATAGTGGATACTGATTTATTTTTTACAGATAATTTAAAAGAAGAAACTAAAGCATATATACATGAATATTGGAAAAAACTTCATCATCAAGAGAATTTTGAATATGAAGAATTGAAAAAATTTGAAAAAAAAGAACATGAACAATTAAATAATAATAAAGATATTAATGAAACGAAAGATAAAAATGAAAATAGGGAGGAGAATGAAGAAGAAGAAAAAGAAGAAGAAAACAGTTTTACTTTACTTTCAAATGAAAAAGTAAATATTATTCAAATTGAATGTTTTGAAAAATTAAATAAAGTCATCGAAAATATGATTTTAGAACAAAATTCAATAAAATTTTTTGAGTAAGTATACTAATTTTTTATTCAATTTTTTAGTGTGTTTTTTTTTATAATAACAATAATGTTAATAGATAATAACAATAACAATAACAATTATGGTATTAAAACTAAAAATTATTATTGTTTTATTTATTTTTTTTTTTTTTATAATAGTTCAAATATTCCTGATACTGTTGGTTTAAATAATAGTTTTAATATTTTAACGAATGCTATTAATTCTGAATTACCATTAAAGTAAATATTTTATATATTACTTGATTTAATAAATAATTAATATTATTATTTTAATATTATTTATTTATATTAAAGTGAAACTATTAAAAATATATTAAATAATTAAAATAATAATTTGATTAATTATTAAGATACTAAAAATCAATCAATATTAATTTATATGCATACATATATATATATTTAAATTTAGAATTATTAGAAATACTTTTGATCGATTAGTAAATGTTATAGAAAGAAATAAAGGAAATCAAGGATTATATAAAATATTTGAAGGGTATATAAAAGTTTTAGAAAAAGAAAAAGAAAATGAAAATGAAGAACAAGATATTAAGGATGAAAATGATGAAAATGATGAAAATGATAATAATGATAAAGATGATGAAGATGATGAAAGTAATAATAACGATAAAGATGATGAAGATGATGAAAATGATAATAACGATAAAGATGATGAGAATAGCAAGAGTGAAGATGAAAATGAAGAAAATATTGATAAAAATAATAATAAAAATTCTAATTCATTAATAAATAATTTAGAAAAAGAAAATATGCATGAGAATGGATATGAAGATATTAATAGAGATCTTAAGCAAATGAAAAAATTAATGAATAAATTGAAATATTATAGAATGGGAACCACTTTAAAAAAGACATCATCCAGTAAAAGTAAAAAGAAAATTTTGAAAAAAGGAAATGTTTTAACATTTAATTCATTTAAATAATTTTTTTTTTTTTCCTTTAATATTTTTCATTATTTATTTATTTATTTTTAGACTTTAACATTTTATATTCTATATTTTTAATTTAAAATCATTTTACTTCATTTTATTTCGTTTTATTTCATTTAAATTATAAATATTATTAATTTTATAATTACTCTTACTACAAAAAATATTTATTAAATAATAATAATAATAATAATAATATCTGATATTATTAAAATTAAAGATTATATATATAATATATGATTATTAATATTAATAATTAAACCATTTATTTATACATAAACTTTATTATCATAATTATCTTTCTTTATCTTGAAAAAAAGAAATAATAATAAATTAAAATAAAAAAAAATTAATAAAATAAGCATAAATTATATTTGTTATACATATTTTATATATTTTATATGTCATAATAATAATTTGTTGTGTATATATTTTTTAATTATGTTAACTGTTTTTATTTTGGGTTTGTCCTATAATAATTTATTGCCATATATTATAATTTTTCTTTTATATATATATAAAATTAACAATAATTATAATATAATATATCAAAAATTTTTAATAATATAGTAATTTCTTAATATCTATATACTACAAACTTTATTATATTAAACTTTTTTTTAACTTTTCATGGAATAAATTTAATATACGGCAATTCATTAAAAGTAAAATTCATAAACAAAAAAAAAAAAAATTTTTTTTTCAAAAAAAAAAAAAAAAAAAAAAAAAAAAAAAAAAAAATTCTATTATATAATAAATGATAACGAATATATAAAAAATCAAAATATATTATATTTAAGCTATATCAATATAAATATAACGATATTTTAAATATATATATTTATAAAATATATTTTAAGAATTTATATTAATAATAAAAAAAAAAGTAATACTTATTATTAATAAAAAAATTATATCTACAATAAAATCGATATATATACAATATGGCAACTAAAGCAAAGAAAAAGCCAAGTAGTAGTGCTAGTAGTAAAAAAAGTAGTGCATCTAAATCACCTAAATCACCGAAATCACCGAAATCACTGAAAACTCCAAAATCTCCAAAATCGGGAAAAGGAAAAAGTAAAGGAAAAAAGAAGTCAACATCTAAAAAAGCAGAAACACCTAATACCGATGAAGTTAAAGCTCCAGAAATCACCTATTATGAAGAATTAATTAATACTGGAAATCCTGAAACTATTAAAAAAGTTAATCGAATCAAAGATGGTAAAAAAAAAAAAAAATTTAAAAAAAAAAAATATGTATATATAATATTAAAAGTACAAAATTGTTAAAAAATAATACTTTATAAAAAAAATTATATTTATATATTTATAGCCTTTAGTTTATTTGATGTTACTCAAAATGAAACTTGTGATGGTATTAAATGATAACATTTAATTATTAAATTTAACAATTTTCTTTTTTAATAATTAATTATATTTTATTTTATAAATATATTTAAATATTATAACTAACAAAATGTTTTTTGTAATTATTTATTACATATATCGAAAATTTTTTAAATATATATATATATATATATATAGAAAGAGAAGTTGGTACTATTATAAGATCGTTAGGAATATATCCAAATGAAGCTCAATTACGAACTTTAATAAATGAAGTAATAAATAAATATATAATATTTAATATCATTAATGTTATTAACACTTTAAAAAAGTATATTTGAAAGCATCTTTTAAAACTGTTTTATTCTATTATTATTGTTATTATTATTATTATTATTGTTGTTGTTGTTGTTGTTGTTGTTGTTGTTGTTAATGTTAAAAAAATTTATATATTAATATTATAATTTTTTTCAAAAAATGATATAAATGTTTATTTATAGATGTTAGATGAAAAACAACCTGGATATGTCAACTTTAATAAATTTTTAAAATCAATTTATAAAATATATCAAAACCAATATTTTCCAGCAGATGATAATAAATTATGGAGAGTTTTTAAAGTAAAATATAAATATAATTTTATATATTATATTATATTTGATTAATTTTCAATTTAATAATTATTATATATATGGTTTTTTTCTTAGGTCTTAGATCCTGATAATAAAGGTTATTTAACAAAAGAAGAACTAATAAACTTTTTAACAACTGAAGGTGAACCTTTTACAGAAGATGGTAAAAATATTACATATAATTTAAAATATTAATAATGTTAATGTTTATAATATTAATTTAATTTTTTTTTTATATTGATAATATTTATTAGAATTGGAATCAATAAAAACCTCTTACTTAAATAATGATGAAGAAAGATTTATATATTCAGGTAAATTAATAATTAATATCAATAAAAGTTTTTTTATATATTTTTTTAATATATATATTAATGTATTTTTTTTACATTTTTATTAATAGACTATATTAAAGATATATCAAAACTTAGAAAAAAGTTTCATTAGTTATAAATAATTATGACAATTTCAAAATTTATATATTTATCATAGCATTTATACAAATATATATATTCTAGTTTGCAATTTTTCCGAGTTTATTACATTATTAATAATACAATACCCTACTTAAATGTTTTATCTTTTTATTTTCATTGTTATAATCAACTATAAAAAAAAAAAAAAAAACTATTTTTTTGTTTTAATAACTATTATTTTATAAAACAATTTATATATTGTAAAAAATAATATTTATATATTAATAAATGAAAAATGATTATTAATTAAAAAAGAATATTTATAATAAATTATTTATAATTTATTATAATGAAAATGTGGTGCATGATAATATATAAAATAAATAATAATATTTATTAAGAATTAAGAATAAGTATATTTATATTTTATAATAACAATATATGTATTTTAATATTTCATATGTTAATAATTATATGTTTTATATATATATATATGTATATATATATATATATTTTTTTTTTTTTTTAATTTTTTTTTTAATATTTAAAATTTATTCTCAATTAAAATCAATTGTTTTTAAATGATTTTTAATTCTATATTTATTTATTATTAAGTAAATAATAATTTTTATTAAAAAATTATTTATTTAATGTTCCATCCACAAAATAAATTATATATAAATTAATCCATAAAAAAAAATGTAAAATCCATTAATTATTCCTTTCATTAATTATTTATTTATTTACTTATTTATTTATATTTATTTATTTATTTACTTATTTATTTATTTATTGTATTATGGTTATTATTGTTATATAATTATATAACATTAATATAATATCATCATGATAATTAGTTAATAAAAAAAAATAAAAAAAAAAACTCTAGTTTTAAAATTAATATTAATGATTTAGTTTTATATTTTATTTAAATAATAATAATAATGAAGTTAATTGAAGATAATGATATATAAAAAGTTTTAAGGAATATAAAATAATATAATTATGAAAAGATAAAAAAACGAAATTAAAACATAATTAAAACATTATTAAATACAATTAATATAAAATATATGATGTAATAATATGTAAGTATTATATATTTATTATATAAAACACAAATGTTTAAGAATTTTAATAAACACTATTAATTATTTTTTTTTCTTTTTTTACTAGAAATATAAAACACAATAAAAATATAATATATATTATTTTCATATAAAACAAATTAATAACATTTTCTGTATAAAAAATCAAACATAAATAATAATAATAATAAAATTTTAAAGGAAATTATTCTTTTTAGTATATGAATGTATATATTTATTATTGTAAGTTTCATTTGTAATAAATATTTTAATAATTTCTCTTTAATATTTTTATTTTTATTTTTTTATTATTATTATTTATTATTATTATTATTATTTTATTATTATTATTATTATTATTAACTATTATTATTATTAACTATTATTACTATTTTTTGCATCTTATTTAATTTTTTTTTTTAATTTTTAAATATTAATTAAAAAATTAATTAAATTAATATAAATCAAAAATTTTAAAAGTATGATTTAAAAGATTTAAATTTTTTTTTCTTTTCTCTCTACCATTACATTATACGAAAAACAATAAAACCTAAAAAAAATAAAAATTAAAATTGAAAAAAAGAAAAAAAAAAATAAAAATAAAAATAAGAAGTTATATTTTTTTTTTATTTTTTTTTTGTAATTAACATTAAAAAAACAAATATAAATAAATAAATAAGTAATAAATATTTTATTTAATTATATTGTTTTTTTTTTATATCTATTTAAAACATCTCAAGTAAAAGTATATAATATTATTAATTTTGGTAAATATTAAACATTAAAAAAGTTTTTTTTTTTTTTTAGTATAAAATAAAATAAATTAACATATGACTTCACCTCTAACACTTTTTTTTATTATCCTTTTTTAATATAAAATAAAATGTATATATATTTTATATATTATAAACAATAGTTTTAAATATTTTCATATTATAAAAATATAAATTAATAATAATAAAAATTGTAATAATAATAATAATAATAAAAAAAAAAAAAAAAAAAAAAAAAAAAAAAAAAAAAAAAAAAAAAAGAGAAAAAGAAAATAAACAAAAATAAATAATATATATATATAAAATAATACAAATTTTAATTATAAAAGGAAATATTAAATAATTAAAAATGTTCAATTTAAATTCAATTCAGATTATAGTTGATGATTATATTGACATTTTATTGAATAGATTTCTTGAAGAAAGTTTCAAAGAAGGATTTATTATTCCAAAAATAAAGGATTATTATGTAAATATTCTTTCATTTTTCCTTTTCTTTTCTATTTTATATCTTTCATTGGACATTATTTTCACAAAAATATGGAAAAATAAGTATTATCTTAAATTACCAGAAATAAAAAGAAAAGATTGGAATTCAAAAATTGTTGCTTTTATTCATGCTATTATTATTTCAACATTTTGTATTAGTTTAATTTATAAATATGGTTTTCCATGGAATAAAACTGAAAAGGACTATAATGATAGAGAAATTGATTTATATTATAAAGCTATTTCGATCTCAACTGGGTATCAGAAATTATTTATAAATTTATTTTTTTAAATATGTATATAATTAAAAAAATATATATAATTAATTATATTTCAATTAATTTTCAAATTATTTATATTAATAATAAATATAGATATTTCATGTGGGATATTATATATTGTTTGAGTGATGTTAAAAGAAGTGGAATGAGCTTTGTTATTCATGGTGTTTGTGCATTTTTAATCTACGTTTTTACTTTTGTTAGTATTAATATACACATATACATGTCTATGATAATAATATCTATTTATATATTTTTAATATAATTATTAAAAACTTCAGAATAATATGATATTTTAATTAATAATATTTTATTATTATTAATTAATTAATTAATTAATTTTCTCTTTTTAGAAACATCATGTTCTTGGTCACTATGCTATTTTATTTTTAAATTATGAAATTAGTGTAAGTGAATAATAATAATTTATTATTATTATTATTATTATTATTATTATTATTATTATTATTATTGTTAAATATTTATTAAATATGCTTTCTTTATCAATAAATTTTTAATAATAAAAGAAAAAAAACTATATTTAATTTAAAATATGACTTCTAATTTCTTTATATAATCATAATAGACTATTTTCTTAAATATCTACTGGATTTTAGATAAATTAGACTTAACTGGTTCAATTTTACAACTTGTTAATGCTTTACTACTTGTAGTTACATTCTTCTCTGTAAGAATTGTATCTGGAAATATTACAATTTGCAAATTATTATGTAAGTTTAATGGTTATATATATTCAACTAAAATTTAATTAAATTGATTATCTTATTAATTTATATATTTATATTATGTAATGATTATAATAATATATATATTAGATGATATCTTCTTTGCCCGTAAACTTACTTCAGTTTATCTTAGTTTATACTTCTTTATCAATATTGTTCCAATGCAAATCTTAAACTTTATTTGGTTCTATAAAATGATTAGATGTAAATATTAATATATTTATATTTATATATATAATAATTTTATATAAAACTATAACTAATGTATAATTTATATAAAATAATATAGCTATATTAAGACACTTTGATAGTCCTGGTAAGCCAACAAAGAAGGAAAAGCCTAAGACTAAAAAATCTGTCAAAAAGAATAATTAAATCTTTTAATTTTCTAAATAATAATAATAATAATAATAATAATAATAATAATAATAATAATAATAATAATAATAATAATAGAAATAAACTTATATTTCTATATAGTATTATTACTATGTTTATTGAATGTTAAAAAAAAAAACATATATATATATATATATAAATACAAATATATATAAATATATATTTTTACAATGAAATTATTAAGAATTTAAAAAAAAATTAAAAATAAAAAAAGAATAATAAGAATAAAATATTTAAAATAATAATAATAAAGTCAATAGTTTTATTTCATTATATTTGTAAAAATTTCAAAATTTAATAAAAAAACAAATAATAATATAAAATAATTTAATATATTATAATATAATATATAATATAATATAATATAATATAATATAAAATATTTCATTTTTTTCTTTTAATAATTAATTATATGATTATGATTTCATAATTATAATAATAAATATAAAAAACTTTTATTATTAAATCAATTATTACAAATTTTGATTTTTAATCTAAATTAAAATAATTTTTGTTGTTATTTTTTTTTTATACTTTTTCTTTAAACAGTTAAAAAAAAATTTTTTTATATTATTCAAAAAACAATTTAAAAATTTTGAAAAACTATAAATTTATGAATTTCCAAAAAAAAAAAGTATATCAATAAAAATAAAAAAGAATCAACTTATTATATAAATATATAATTATTTTTGATATTTATTTTAATAAAACCGAAAGGTAATGATTAAATAAAAATCTTTTCTTATAAAGAAAAATTTAAAATATTGAAATTTCATTAATATTCATATTAATTATTCAAAATTTATGATAAATATATATATTGAAAAATAATAATATAAGTATATATAAATATTGTTTCAATAATAAATAAACAAATACTATATAAAATTTTTGAATAATATAACTAATATAATATAAAAAGATTGTAAATGTGGCATAAGGATATAATAAATAAACATCTACAATATTTTTAAATATATTATATACATTTAATAGAATTTATATATAAACAATTATTAATTTTTATTATTATTATTATTATTATTCTTTTTTCCGAAAATATTGTTTTTACTTTTAGATTTATTTAATAAATTAATTATTCATAAAAAATTAATAAATTTAAAAATAAAAATGTCTGAAGCAATTGTTTTACTTAGAAAAAGTATATTAGAAAAAGTACCATATCAATTATCAAATGCAGATCATGTTAAAGTAGATAATATAAAAGATGCCACATACATTACAATTTATGATAAGGAATTTAATTTACAGGATCCTTCACAATATAAGAATTATAACTTAGCAACTGTGTTATTCCTTTATAAAAACCAAAATTTAGATCACTCATCATATTTCCAAGAGAGTATTGCAGTTAATAATCAAGCTATTTCAATTATTGAAAAAAAGGGAATTTTGGATTATTTAAATGGTCAAACAAATAAACTTGATGATTTAGAAGGTAAAGATGGTGATAAAAATGAAAAAGAAAAAAGAGGGGCTTCAGAAATTGAAAGTGAAGATAAAGATGCAAAAAAACAAAAAATTAATGAAAATGAAGAAGTAATATATATATATATTTTATATATCTTAATATTAATATTATCTTATAAATTTAATATATTCTACTGTAGTATAATAATATATTTTTATTGTATATTTTTTATTATATATTAATTTATTTATAATACATATATATTTATAATTATTATTATTTATAATATGTTGTATTCTTTAAAAAATAATACATTATTATTATTATTATTATTATTATTATTATTATTAT